>JANHFX010020868.1:9009-20793 GCA_027560015.1 Chloroceryle amazona | reverse complement strand
AATCATTAAAGCTGTTCTAGTTTCCTTTTCTAATCACTAAGTCTCTCTCCCTTATTCCTTTTCTCTTCCCCTTTGGGCAGGGAGGGGGGTTAACAGAGAGCGTCTGTTAGGTCTTAAGGGCTGCCCTGACCCTAAACCACAGCACCTACTAGCTACTGTCAACTCTCTCCCAAAAGAAAGGGAATGAAAAATAAACTCCTGAAGGTTTTCAGGGGGTTCTGTTGCATGCTGACTTTCTCTAGTCATTCCAGAGAGGATAGATTTTTGTTTCATTCACTACAATTAATTATTTAATTACTCTACTGCCGTCTGAGTAAGAATCTGCTCATTTGCACAGAATTACCACATTTCACTCCTTAGTAACTCATTGGAGACTTTTAGCAAAGTGTTTTTGTGATTTTTTTTCTAATAAAATATGACAGCTATTCCACTAAGCTAAAATACATCAACCTGTAAGCTGCCATAAGTAATTCAAGTTTCAATTTCACAAAGAAAACTTGTTTCACCACTCTGAAGAATTTTCGTCATTAAAAAAAGTGCAAAAGCAGGGCACTCCAATACCAAATCGTGTATTACCAAACTAATTATTAATAACAAAATAAATTTATGTTAATAAAGTAGTAGGATATATTTTAATAATTATTTTTGTAGTTCTGGAAACTATAAAGGGAGCAAAACATTACAAAAACAATGTAAAATATCACTTTTAATTATTACTAGACAGCAGAAGATGCTATTATTTTCCTAAACTAAATCCTCCATTTTTTGAACAAATATTCATATCTATATAAGTAATCTGTTCTCCCAAAGACAAGTTGGATTCGATGATCCTTATGGTTCTCTTCCAACTCAAGATATTCTATGATTCTCTGATACATTTCTGGAAAAGAGCATAAATTTGATACAGATAGAAATAGTTTAATCTTGCAGACAATCTGTACCAGTAACAGTAGTCCTATCCTAGTAATTGCATTCACATACCATGTGCTTTTCCCTTAGATATGAAATTAACAGGAAGATTATAACAATTAGGCTAAACAGCAACTCCCCTAAGCACATGCATGTGATTCCAAACCATATATCAAGAGCTATGGTCCGAGACCTGTCACATGCAAAACCAACCAGACAAGGACATCTATGGAGATGGGCATAAACAGGTACATGCTAACCCTGACACAGCACAGTACATTAGTTCTAAATCATTTACCTTCCTATTCCCCAGTGACAATGACTAAAACAATTCAGTGACACATCCAGATCACACTTACATAACCTATTCACATGGGCAACGTTTTCTTCTCCAAGCATCTTTATTATTTGAACTGAGTATTTATCTGCTGACAGAATGACAGGCACTGTATTTATATTTTAATATATTGCTTAAGACAGCTAGGTAGCATCTCCTGCATTTCATTTTAACACAGGAAAACTTCTACCAAGAACACACATCCTTTATCAAAAGCTTAGCTATGACCAGTGATATGCAAGGGAGAGCAGGTTAAATACTATTTTATCCTGTGCTGGACAGACAACTTGAAAGCTGCGCCTCAGGCAAAGGATCACCTCTGCCAAGCTGCAGTGATAAAAAATTGAATGCTACTGCAAACATTCATTTTAGCACGAAGTTCTACCATAGGATTACACAAGAAATATTTTTAACCTTCAATCTGATTTGTAGCAACTTTGAGGTTGTGTAAGTCAGTACTTTCAGCAAGACATCACTTCCTCACATAGAATCATTTTATTTGGAAGACTCCTTTAAGATCATCAAGTCCAACCACTGACAAATATCACTGGCAAAAAGACACTGCCATCCATGGATAGGAACATGAGATAATCCTTCAGGAACAACCTTGTAGTCTATAACCACAGGCCAGGATGACATTGGCCTTCTTGGCCACCTGAGCACACTGCTGGCTCATGTTCAGCTGAATGTCCACCAGCACCCTCAGGTCCCTTTCCGCCAGGCAGCTTTCCAGCCACTCCTCCCCAAACCTGTAGCATTGCCTGGGGTTCTTGTGACCAAAGTGCAGAACCTGGCACTTGGCCTTGTTAAATCTCATCCCACTGACCTCAGCCCATCACTCCAGACCGTCCAAAGCCCTCTGCAGAGGCTTCCTACCTTCAAGCAGATCAACACTCCCACTTAATTTTATGTCACCTGCAAATTTGCTGAGGGTGCATTTGGTCCCCTCATCCAGGTCATCAATAAAGATATTAAACAAGACTGGTTCTAAAACTGAGCCCTGAGGGACACCACTTGTGACTGGTCGCCAAGTGGACTTAACTCCACTTACCACAATTAATAATAACCTTCCAAAAAGTATATTCTGCATATAAGCAACCCTTAAGTATGCTCTCACAGGAACAACAAAGCTTATTGTTTGTCTGGCAGGTCTGAAACTGCTTCCTCTTTTGTCACATCAGATGCAACTAGTTTGCATAGTCTACTGCTGGCTAATCAGCAAGCTAGGGGAAAAGCAGGAATGTACATGTGAGGCTTCCTCTTCCAGGACTTTTCAAGCAAAGAAACAAGCTCACAATCGGGAAGATGAAGCTTTAGATCCATAAACTCTGTGAGACTTGGCTGTAATATGGCTAAAATGTGATTAACTCCTGTAGCTACCATAGCTAAGCTTGAGAGGAATCATGAACTTTCAATATCTCTAAGAATTAAAAAATTTAAGAGGTCCATGATTAAACTGGAACTCGTAAGTTAAACTACATAAAAGACCAGTGATGTCTCTGTGATTTTTTGTTGTTGTTTGTTTGGTTTTGTTTGTTTTGTTAGCTAGATTAAAGGGAAATAGTAAAATGTATAAAGACTGGTTGTCTGGGATAAAATGAATTAAAGAAATTATGTGTCATTTTCAGATGACACTAGTCAGGATAATTCAATTCAGATCAGACTGCTCAGATCAACATTCACTTATCATGCTCAAAAAAAAAAGAGATTTCTAATCATTAAGCTACTTCTGCAATCTAGTAAGAGACTTCTTCTCATATTCTGATACTTACAATGAAGAAACTCTCATATCTGCCCAGTTTTGTTGTCTTTAATCACTTAGAAGCATTAGTATGGCAACTGTAGCTTTATGCAGCTAGAGTCAAAATACATTTTATTGGTCCTTACCTGCATCAAACAGCTGATTCATTCAAACATACTGCATATACTGGCAATCAGGTTTGCCAAAACATTGGCTAAGACATATTACTACAGTGACTTATGAAATTACAATATCCCAGGCAAAAATTATATTTTCTTTTTTTCTTCTGCAAATCAGAAGCTGAAATGATCTTGCAATATAAGAAATACTAAGACTTCTTCTAGTACACATGAAAACCCCTACACAATGCTCACTGTCTGAAGACAAAAGTGTTTGTTCTTTTCCCTCTTTCCTACACACACAGTCCCACATATAACACACACATCACAGCCTTGCTTTCCAAGCCACAACTTTCTTTTTGCCTCAAATCTCACCGGATCTTCTGCCCTTCAACTGCAACAAAATCATTGCATTTTGCTGTATGGGATGGGACAGTACTTGACAATGATAGCAATTCTTTTAAGCAAGGAGCTATATGGCTCAACAGAAGCATATTAATAAAGAAGGAGCTGCTGTTACAAAATAACACAATGTCAGATATATGTTGAAAGCTTTTCTAGGCTTGTGGCTGAAGCACTAAAAAAGGGAGCATGGCTGCACAGATATACTTAGCTTTCCTAAAGATACATGGGGGAAAAGCCTAGCTACTTGGACCAAGGACAAAACAGTAATAAATATTGCAATTGAGATGAAATCATTTACCTCCATGAGTGGATTTTTGTACATACTCAGTAGCTTTGGAATTGTACCTCCAACCCAAAGGTACAATTAATTGAATAGTCATTCTGGAGTACATCCTGCATTTGCCTTATAGTATCAGGCAGTATTATACTTCCCTAAGCCTGAGGGCTTTTAAGCTGATTATCCTTCTCTGTCGTCAAAGAAATGGCTTTAAGCCAAGACATACTAAATTTAATATTTTATGTAAAGGTCAAGGTATGTTAATATTTCATAAGTGTTTTCATGAGAAAGCTTCATATTATGACAAAGATGAGGAAATGGTCTTCAAACCTTAGTTGTCATGCATATAGACCTTATCTAGGGCCTAACTGACACACATATTTTACCCACTCTTACTTGCACTCCCCTCTCTGATGGTGTCTGGACTTCCCATAGGAGGTTGAACATAGCCTTCTTGAAGAAGCATTATTGGTCTCCTAAAATTAGTATTTTAAAAGCCATATTTAAAAACCAACAGCCTGATAAAGAGAGTTTTATTTTAAAATGTAATTTCCCAAAATCACACTATTCCATAGAAGCATGCTGATCCTTTGACAGTCATAATGGTAATGAGGCAGGTTAACTGTCTGGTATAACAGTGAGGAATGGAAATCCTGTCTCTAGATTGTTCCTGGAATTTCCACAAGACAGGAGCTCTCCTTTCCAGTTATTTCTAATCAAGAATTGGTGTGGTCAGCTATTGCTGATGAGAATTCAATTCAGTATTTCTTCATTACAAACAGGCTTTTATTTAGTATTCTACAGACAGACAAACTTCACACTGTTCAAGAAAGAATTCCTACCAACTACAAACATCTACTCTCTTTTCACTTTTAATTTTACAGAATACAACTGCATGCAAGTCTTCTCTGCCTGTTCTTGAAATACCGTCTCTTGAATTTATCACTTATATTTATATTGTGAAAAATAAAAAATTAACATTTCTACATGCAATTTTAATCTGAGAAAGAATAGTTAATCAAATAATGCAGAGATTCCATTTAAATATGAAAAGAAGCACCACGGGTTTAAAAATATCAATCAAAATCTTATTGGCTCCTTTTAAAATCAGATTTATTCCATCAGTTGGTTTGACATTAATTTTTCCACCATGTTTTATGAGCTTTCATAGAATCATAGAACGGCTGGGGGTTGGAAGGGACCTCTGGAGATCATCGATGCCAACCCCCCCACCAAAGGCAGGAACACCTAGGGCAGGCCACACAGGAACAGATCCAGTCAGGTCTTGAAAGTCTCGAGAGACGACTCCACAACCTCTCTGGGCAGCCTGTTCCAGGCTCTGTCACTCTCACAGTGAAGAAGATTTTCCTCATGTTAAGGTGAAATTTCCTGTGTTTCACCTTGCGACCATTACCTCTCATGCTATCACTGAAAAGAGATTGTTCCCTTCTACTTGACACCCACCCTTCAGATATTTGTAAACATTAATAAGATCCCCTCTCAATCTTCTCTTCTACAGGCAATCTTCTCTTCTACAGCCTCAGTGTTCTCAGCCTTTCCTCATAAGAGAGATGTTTCAGTCCCTTAATCGTCTTTGTAGCTCTTTGTTGGACTCCCTCTAGTATTGCCCTGTCCCTCTTGAACTGGGGAGACCAGAACTGAACACAATACTCCAGGTGAGGTCTCACCAGTGCAGAGTAGAGGGGGAGGAGAACCTCCTGGCCACACTCTTCTTTATGGAGCCCAAGATACTGTTGGCCTTCCTGGCCACAAGGGCACATTGCTGTTCCATGGAGAACTTAAATGTTCACCAGAGCACCAAGGTCCCTCTCCATGAAGCTGCTTACCAGTGGGTCTATCCCTAGCCTGTACCAGTACATGGTGTTGCAGCTGCCCATGTGTAGACCTCTACACTTATCCTTGTTGAACTAGGTTTGCCTTTGCCCAGCTCTCCAGTGTGTCCAGATCTCACGGGATGGCAGCACAGCGTTATGGTATATCAGCCACTCCTCCCAGTTTAGTATCATCAGCAAACCTGTTGCCGGTACACTCCGCCCCTTCATCCGAGTCATTGATGGAGATGTTCAATAAGATTGGACCCATAACTGACCCCTGGGGAACACCACTAGTTACAGGTCACCAGATGGGACTCTGCACCACTGATCACAACCCTTTGAACTTTGTTGTTCATCCAGTTCTCAACTCATCTCACTGTCTGCTCTTCCAACCCACACTGCCTGAGCTTTCCCACGAGGATCTTATGGGGGACAGTATCAAAAGTCTTGCTGAAGTCAAGGTAGACAACATCCAGTGCTCTCCCTCCATCTACCCATTCAGTCACATGATCATAGAAAGCTATCAGATTAGTCAGACATGACTTCCCTTTAGTGAATCCATGTTGGCTACTGTTGATAACCTTCTTTTCTTAAATGTGCTGAATGTTCATACTCTCTTGCTTCTCCAAAGTTTTGCCTTTAGGGCCTACTTTTGAGATACCACTTCTACCGGATAAGAACCACATAGTGGTAAGTATATGGCACACCAAATAGCATCTGTTTTTCAAAATGGGTCATATATGGGATACACAGACATGCCCATATGCACACATTTTGGAAGCATGACATGTTTTGATCCAAATTTTACTGTTACAACAATATAAAACTTCATTAAGTCATACAGATATTAAATATGCTTTGTCTTAAAGAATTAAAGAAACAAGCTTTTATGATACAAGATTAACAAAGAGAAGAGGGGAAAAGCGTACTTAAATGACCTTTTGCTCAGTAAAGATAGCACATTTTTCTTCCTGCCAATTCAAAACAGGATATACCCTCATATGGCTGAAAAGTAAAATATTCTCAGCAGAATGATTACTTAAGCTTGAATAAGTAGTACTTCAACATACTGTCAATAGGATTCACTATCATAGATGTTAATAAAGTAAAAATCAAAGTTCCCCTCTTCCTTTTATGCTGCATTAACTTGTTTGTTGTTCAAATTAAACTGTTCTATACGGGTTTAGTGCTCTCACCTGATAACTGAGTATCAGCAATAAAGTATACAGCAATTCAGCTCCATGAAAAAGCAAGTTATATTCCTGTTCCAGGTTATCTTTAGTGTCTAAAGCCAGTTATAGCATGTGTTTGAATTTTCAGCTCAAGTTACACAACTTCTCTTCCCTTTCTCTTCCTTCTCCTTCCCCGCTTGCCTCTTAATATGCAAAGGTGAGACTGGGATGCCTATCAGTTTACAGGACTTGATAGTATTCCTCTCCTTTATGAATTGTTTGGCTTACAATGTCCCTTAAGATATAAAAAACAAATGAGTTAAAAGTAGAGAGCATGTTTGCCTGAGGATCAGAGTGCAACTGTCATACTATTTGCAAGAGTTCAGTGGTGTGTCAGGAGGTGACTAATACCATTAATGCCCTACATCATACACTGCAGAAGCTGAATGAATTATAGAGAGCAAAAAGAAAGTGTATGGGAGAAAAGAGGTGATTTTTGTGTGTGTGTGAAAGAAAGGGAATTTGAGTCAAATAATGCAGTTCATTTACCTGCCTCTGTCACAAACTTAACATCTTGTCTCGGAGTGTTTAAGAAGCTTAGATTCTTCTCTAAAATGGTGGAAGCAACTTTGCAACTGAGAATAAATTTTCCAAGAGTTAGGAGGCACTTGAACACTGTGCCGTACAGGAGCCTTTGAAGTTGAGATTTGTAAGTCAGTGATATGTGATATCACTTAGGTGACATGCAGCAAATTGAACAGGAGACCATACATACTCTGAAGTGAGCCAACAGCCCAGTAGAAATAACATGAGTGATCATACAATGAGACTGAATTTTTTGTGTTTATATGGACAATAGATAAGCATGTTTTACTCTGTTACTTTTTTTTTTAATTGTATCATCCTGCACAGTCAATGTTTACTATAATTTTTTACCAGTGTGCTATAGATAATATCTGTGACCATACTGAACTCAAATACAAACATTACACATAGCTACGTTTTCACAGTTTTGTTTTGTTTCAGATCTCCCATGGAAACTTCTGTCTTCTCCTCATATGATCTATATTTTAAGTGATTCCAGACAAACAAGTGGTCCATGCTAACAATAAAATAATAGATATCATCTTCCCATAAGCGAGTCATCCTAAAATGCATTACACACCTTCAGCCGAGAGAAAAAAAAAAAATCATAGCTGGAAGTGATGAAGAGATGAACAGAACACCAAAGTCACTTTCAATTTTGCTTTTCTTGTTCAACAGGATTTTAGCACACTATGATTCTAAAATGTCTGGGGTTTTACACATTCTCTGGTAAGAATGCTTTAGAAAAGACACAGGGAGTTTTCTACCTTTTTTTTTTTTTTTACATTACTATTATTTTAGTCATTATTTCTTTTTCCAGACTAAAAATCAGAAATTAATTAAGAAGTACTCCACTACTGTCCTTTAAGCCTGCAGCATATACCATTCCCCAAAGAATGTTCCCAAAAACCCTTTCTTATTACTGGCAGTTTCTTTTTCCACAAGGCAGTTCTATTACTGTAACATGTTTAAGTCCAAATGTGTTTGTGAGAGATAGATGTTGGGTTGATTTGCTGCAGAAGCTGAAGACATTAAAAATTATCTTGCCACACTGTACCTACTCGTGAAATGACAGTGCATTAAGAAATGAACACTCAGAAAATAAACTTGATTTTACAAAAACAATCTATTTTTTTTTTATGTGGGATGTTATGAGAGTAGAAACATATGAGAGAGCACTTCCTTTTTACTCATCTGGTATTTGGTTAGGTCTGTACTGTTTAGACCTCTGAATTGCCCTCACCCTAATGCTAATATCAGAGACATATACATGTTGCAAAAGAGCAAAAGAAAATGCATAATGACATTCTCGTATTACTTTTAACATTCATATACTTTTCTGCATATGTCTAGCCACTAATAAACTTAGAACTTGTATTGCTTTAATATCTAATGCACTTTTTTACATGCATGCTATTAAAACAATAGAAATTTGGAAGCAATTAATTTAGTAAATTTGTCTGGGTTCTGGTTAAGAACAAAAAGGATATGGTACCTCTTGAATCCATACACAAATGATGCAACCGGTACATCAGAAATCTCCATGTATGGAGTGATACTCTCTTGAATCACTTGAGCTGTGTCCAAGTTTCCAGGTCTGCTCATGAAATCCAAAGAGGTCATTAATAAAATGACCCATTGAGCACTTCTGTGAGCAGTCTAAAACCACCTTGGTTAATTAATCTCAACAATAAATACAATTCAGCTGTTCTTCACAATGACACACCCTCCTTTCCAGCACCATTAAAAAGGCATAATCCAACACCAATGTCAATAGTGTTTAACTCATACATTCTTCACACATGCTGGGACAACTGGTGCCATCTCAGCCAACTGGATTTGGATTGGCCATTTTCTGCTAGAGTAGAATCAGTGTAAAGATATAGTGCTGATGTATCCAAAGTCAGACACAAAGGCTGATCTTGCATTCCATTTTGTCAGCTAATGACAGTGCATTTCTTTAAAAGTCAATAATTTTCAGAATATCATGTATTTTGCCTTTTCTGCATTCTATGTTCCTAGGCACATTCCTCTTGCAATGGCAAGCAGCCTCCACAGACCCTTTCAAACTGCTCTTAGGTGACAAAGTCTGTTTCAACATAAGCATTACCCAAAATCTTTTCCAAATCAGACTTCCCCATCTATCCTTGAAGCATTAAGAAGCATTCAAACATATTTCTTTGATACCATTTGGCTCACTGCAGACTTTTGTTGTGTTTTAAGCACAGTATTGACTGCATTAAATAACCTCATAATCACATTTAAAGGCTTAGTGATATAGTGCCACCAGTACACTAAAATATATGATAACAAATGCAGTCAGCATTTTCCATACCATATGCTTGTAAATGTTATTCTGCAGGGAACCAATTAAAACTACGGAAAATTTGGAACACAGACATATGGAACAAAACAAAGCAACTTATCTTGTCACCATGGTGCTTGCTCAGTACATCGATTAGGGAATGGTGATATTATAGGACAAACAAATGTCACTTTAATTAAAGTGTGCTGAAAGGCAATATTCAGTAGCAATCCAAAACATTAACTTTTGCTGTGCTGATGTTAGTTTTCATTCTAATGAGACAGAACAGGTAAAATACACTCCTGTAAAAACAAAAAGTACACAAATATTTCTATTTGAAGAAATGAAACATGAGTCCTAATTTATTTTAAATCTTCCTCTTTTAACATTTAATGAGGAAAGGGAAAGAAACTGAAAAGGAGTGTTTGGGTTTCAGGCATAACACTTAAAATACTGCTAAGGACAGAAGATTTTTCAGGAAAAAAATAACTTGGAGCAGGGACTTATTTCTTAAATGTCATTCTGGGAAAACATAGTGCATAAGGGAAAAAGTTAATCTAATCCTTGTATTTTTTTCCGGTACAATTGGCAATGGAAAAATAGTAAAAGAACTGGAAGAAATAACAATCACTTTTAGAAATATTCTCCAGAGGAAGCAAAAAGTTATCAGGGGGTAGAATCATAATTACCTCCTACACCTGGGGCAAGCTGCTAAAGATCTATATGAGGGAATACACTCAAATCTACATTTCCCATTCCTTCTCGCACAGCAGAGTTCAGCATTGCAATAAAGTCCCATAGAGCACCACAGAACCCATTACAAAGATTCTCTAAAAAAGTAAGAACCTAGAGGTTACAGATTTTGGGTTTGACTCCTGTCTTATTACTCTTGTTTAGGATCAGTGACACCTTGAACTGACATACAGATGATGATAATGCAAACAGTATTTATGGTGATGATTATTATTGCCCCTCTGAACCACAGCTCCATTTCACATTGTTGTCTTAATGTAGAACATAGGTGTACCTGAGCCATGTTTTAAATTTAATGCACTAGGACAACTGGTGCAGAAAAGAGAGGAACAAATTATGTTAATTCTACTGGTCATTGCAGCCAAGATCTGTCAAAAAACACAATTCAATAAACACTTCTTTCTCAAATAGGGCTATAGCCAGATTGTCACTGAAGCTACCAAAAAAAAAACCCCACCTTGAACAGAGGCGAGAGCATCTGTAATGGTGAATAGTCTACTGATACATGGAGAAAGACCTTGGAGTCCTCCTGGACAATATGTTATCCACAGGACAGCAACATCCCCTTGTGGTCAAGAAGGCCAGTGGTTTCCTGAGGTGTATAAAAAAAAGTGTGTCTGGCAGACTGAGGAAGATTCTTTTCCCTCCTCTACTTTGCCTGTGTGAGAACACCTCTGGAATATTGTTTCCAGTTCTGGTCTCCCCATATCAGCAGGGACAGGGAAATACTAGAGAGAGCACAATGGAGAGCTATGAGGATAATTAAGGGACTGGAACATCACTCTTATGAGGGAAGGCTGAGAGAACTGGGGCTTTTTAGTCTGGAAAAGAGTAGGATGAGAGGTGATCTTACTACTGTTTACAAATATCTGACAAGTGGATGTCAAGTAGAGGGGCCCATCTCTTTTCAGTGGTGCCCAGTGATAGGACAAGAGGCAATGGTCACAAACTGGAACACAGGAAATTCTACCTCAACATGAGGAAAAACTTCTTTACTGTGAGGGCTGGAGCACTGGACCAGGATGCCCAGGGAGGTTGTGGAGTGTCATCTAGAGACTTTCAAAACCCACCTGGAGATGTTCCTGTGTGGCCTGCCCTAGGTGTTCCTGCACTGGCAGGGGGATTGGTATCGATGATCTCCAGAGGTCCCTTCCAACCCTTACCATTCTATGATTGCACAGACAGACTTTATCTGGCAGTGTCACGGTTTAGGGACAGAGCGACCCCTTAGACCTAACAGACACTCTCTGTTAACCCCCTTCCTTCTCTAAAGGGGAAGAGAAAAGGAATAAGGGAGAGAGACTTAGTGATTAGAAAAGGAAACTAGAACAGCTTTAATGATAATA
>JANHFX010020866.1:0-25260 GCA_027560015.1 Chloroceryle amazona | reverse complement strand
CAGGCCCCAGTACAGACCCCTGAGGGACACCACTTGTCACTGCTCTCCATCTGGACTTTGAGCCACTGACCACTACCATGTACAATAGGTTTCATCTCCTCAGACTCTGCATGCAGTGCAGGCACCTACATGTGAGCCAGCCCTCCAAGTCCCCCTTTGCAGTCAGTAGAGAGCAACAGGCACAGCTGACCTACTTCAGGTGCACTGTAGTACAGAAGATATTAAACCATACAAAGAGTGTCTATCTGGCTTCTTCCCATGTGGGTGTCTCCACACTGATGACTCCCAGCCTGTTGTGGTTTGGGCTTCCTACACAGGGAGTCCAGCCACACAGCTGCGGTGACTGCCGGCCAGGATGCCACGGGGCTAGCAGAGCCACAGCTGTGTTACCACGGCACTGCACCTGGGGCACAAAGGTCCTCTGAGGTTCAGCCTAGGACTGCCTTCACACTGACATAGACATGTCAGGTGGGACCTGCCAAATGCTGAAAATTTGGCATGCTTTCTGTGAGCGCATGGCCAGGGATTGAGTAATTCTGAACAAGACCCTATTGTAGGTGAAAAAGACCAGAAATCTCTTTGGAAAAGACTCCTACCTATTCTGAGGAGACCAGAGAAGTTTGAGTAGCATCAAATGTACAGCAGAGGACTGCTTTCTCAGACTTTTTTTCTAATGTTCTTATATCTAATAAATAATGACAGAAATGAAAGCACTGGAAGATATTCAAGCAGGAAAATATCTTTATTTTTAGGAAGGCCAGTAGGCTATTTATCTCAAGTTGGCCTAAGCAAACAATCTTCAAAAAGGCCTCAGAACTGTGGCTGCCAATTCCAAGTACTGTTCATAAAAAAAAAAACAAACAAAAGCAAGCATATTTGGGTTGGGTTTGGAAACATCCCCAAGGAGCAGAGGGCTGTTCTTTCCATGGCAATGCCATGCATTTCCAGCAGACTGTTGTCTCTTTTAGATCTGTGGATTTTAGAATGGGTGGAGGATGTTTTGAGTATTCAATCACCCCTTTATAGCAAAAGAGGGAGAGTTTCAGGGATATAGTACTATGCTGAGTCCTAAACTTCTGTTTGGCTAAACCATGCCTTCCAGAAAAACATTAAATTGATGGGAAACAGTCAAGAATGGAAGAGTCCATTGCTCTGCTCAACTTGTCTGCTTGTTGTCAACAACACATTAAAAACCTGGCCTTTATTTACTCATGTGTCCTACTTTGACAGGTATCTCTGACTGACAAGATGCCTGTTATATCACACAGAGGACCAAATATTGTTTCTATTTTCTCTTCCACTGAAGGGTAAAAGAGCCTGATCAGGAATAGTTACTGTGACATGGGTAGCATACCATACATTGTGCTACAATCATTTGTCTAGCCTCTTGGCTTATGAAGAAGCAATGTGTGGGGGCTGCCAGAAACTGAAAAATGTGCACTTTTGCCTCTTGGCATGAAAAATCACCCTTGTACACAAAATACAGGTGTTTCTGACACGGGATAGAACTTCTCTCTATTTTTGCAGGTAGCCTGGGCGTATTAGGTTAATTTTCATTTCATCTCAAGCCCATGAGTTCATAGGATTCACCAGAGCCCAAGTTGCCCACTTTTACTATTTTAAATAGACCTTTGAATTGAGAATCTACTAAGTAATGCCTTAATGTTTGATCTTTGCCCTTATCTCTGAACATCCATGTAGCCCACGGAAGATCCTTCTCAGACCTGGAAGGAAGCATCCATTTGCTCTATCTCTAGCAGCAAAGAGCGTAACACTGCTGGCCATCTACAGCCAAGTCTCAGCTAACATTAAACTTAGCAGTGACTTGGCAGCTGATATGCCATGACTGCTACTCCAAATGCTGTTCTTCAAACTCAGCTCCCCAAGGGCACCATCCTCTTTTACAATGGTCCTGGTGGCAAGCACCATCTTTTCCTTCTGAGACAGTTTTTTCAATCAAATGTAATGAGTGAGGTTCCTGGTCCAAGACTGGCAGGCATGAGTGTAAGGAATATAACAAAGGCTGAAATGTCTTAACGTAGACCATTTAACCCAGAATCCACATTCCCTCATGTACCCCAGCACTCGAAAACTGGAAATAACAAACATTGGTGTGGATCCAAGGGAGCCTCTTATTGCGGAAGAAAGGGACCATTTGTGTGTTTATATATTGCCAGCAAAGTCACAAATTCCAGTACTAACTAAAGAAATATGTTTTCTTACCATGAGATGAGAGAGTCAATGACTACATATGTGTGGTGACCTCCTAGTCAAGTAGCATAACATAGCCCATGTTATGGCTGGAGAGCTGAAGTTCTCTCTGTATTTCACCAGTCCCATACAGACTGCCTTGAGGAAACACTTCCTAAAGATGCCATGCTGGACATTGTCAGGAGAATCACAATCTGTCAAAGAGCAAAATGAAGGCAGAAAATGAATAGTCAGTCAGTGTGGATCATATGCCAGTAGCTGAAATCGTGCCTTGCCCTTCTTCGGTTGGCTGATGTAGATGTAACCACAGGGAACACTGTGCATGTTACTAGTACAGCACTTTTCCTTCAGGAAAAGCAAGCCAGAAGAGGCAGGGACAGAGCAAACTACATACCCCGACACAGCTGCACCACCACTGCTAGCTGGGAGCAGGGAAGGAACCGGGACCTGATTCTGCCCTCAGTTATGCGGGTGCAGATCAGGAGCAGCTGCAATGAAATTGGTGGAACTGCTTGAACATAATATGGGAGGGAACTTGTACCCTGTGTATGTGGATTGTCTTCTATCTTCAGCCCTATCTTGCACCCATACAAGCAGAGGGGTCTGAAGAAGGAGAATATGACTACAGGCTCCACACCACTTTCAGTGCTGCAGCTGGTTCTTGTTTTTAAGAAATGCAATAATTAAATCCAGATGCAAGGGGGGATGGGGAGGAGGAATAAATGCACCATGGGTGTAAAAGATTTTCAACTGCCCAGCAAAATCCGCACTAGATTGGACTTTTCAGCTTGAACTGGAACAAGCATTGTCCCTTGGGCAAAAAAGAATCTAACAATTGTTAAGACATAATCACTAATGCAGACGTAGCATTTTGACCTACTAATTGTCTTCACCATTCGGAAACAGACACTGGATGGAAATGTTCCTCACTCAGTTGTGTACATAACTATTTTTCAGGAAGGGTATCTCCATTTTTTCCCAGACCTGAATGTGCTTTGCGTGAACAAAGCCAGAACATTCAGCCATTTGAATCCCTCAATTAGCTCAACACTCTGATACTTCTTTTTATAAATACGATGTTGGCTCACACCCTGGAAAAACTAACCAATCACTCCATTATCACTAGTAGGGCAAGGAGCAACAGAAATATATCAGAATAATTGAGAATGCTTGAGAACACTTCTGAATCCAAAGGAAACAAGCTGGATCCCATTTTCTCCTCATTCTCTCTTCTCTCATAGCATTGATTGTCAATACCCCATTTCTGGTTTAAACTGATATAACCCATGGTTTCAAATACTGTATTAAAATAATGAGCATCAGCACCTTCCAAGTTTTTGGGATGAATTGAATAATGTGGGGAAAAACATGTTGTCAGGAAATACCCAGGTGACTTAGGACCCTACTTCTCATTTCCAAGAGGGGATCTGCCAGCTAGAATAGGAGAGGCACCCAGAACTGAGGTAGAAGTCTTGGGGAACTGAGGGATGTGCCTGCTCAGAACAGGGACTAAACTGGTTGCCAGTGGACTTGAGCAAAGACTGTACAACCCTGCCCGTACAGCTGGAACCAGTGATGTTGCACTGAACTGCACCGAGCTTGTTACTGCTGGCTGAGTGGACTAGATGAAAGCTCACTCAGGGCTGCAGTGCAGGGATACCCTTAGCTGAAGTATAATGGAGCCAATCTTTATGTCTGACTGAAGGATTTGCATAGACACCTTTAGACACATTCATATATTTCCATTGTCCGTATTCACCACTGTTAAGTAAAAAATTATTCTGCTTAGACCTACAAAACGAAGGTTTTCAGGCAGATATTAATGGACCAGCTAGGACCACCCACCAGTGAGGGGCATCAGAGACTATTACATGCCTTAGATCTGTATGGGAGATAAACACTGCCAAGACAGACACTGGGATTAGAATCTGTTTTCAATTTAGAAACTATCTGTCTCCCTTCCCCAGTGTGTGGTGTAATCATTCAGCTGAAATCCTCAGTCTCGTGGGAGCCAGTCCTACAGCTCTGTGTTAAGACTAAACAACTGAAAGAAACAAGCAGCACAAATAGATAGTATTTCTGCCATCCCAAAGAGGCTATGGTATGAAGACTTGTCCTCCTAAGAGCTATTATCTAAGAAAGTGTTTCCAAAGCAAACCAGATAAAATATTGTGCGTTAAGAATGGTAAAGGCAACTGAGTTTTCCTTTTATGTTCATCTCAGCTTCTCGGAGCTCTCTGGCATAAGATTAAATTAATGATTCATTTGCAAACCTCATTTTTAAAGCTTATGGTTAGTCATCTCATTAAGATACATTTTCTAAACAAGTAGCCTATCTGGCTGGATAGAAGTATCTATTCACCCATGAGAATGGAAGCGAACACACAGATGAACCTCAGGACTGCTGGCTCTTGCTACCCAGTGCTTCTCATCTATAACTACAGCACCATGCAGATGTACAAGTTCAGGTCCCAGAAGCAATACAGCCATAGCAGTGTGACAGGGTTAATTAGCCTAATTGACCAGTTTTTAATACTACTACTCACAGGCTGGGTTTTGCAGCTAGTGATAGCACATAAAAAGTACTGCAAAGGCAGTGACAAAAAGTATTCTAGGAAAGCCTGGCATATTTCAGGCGCTGACATCCACCTCGGGGATGGTATTTGTAAGTGCAAGCAGAAACAGGGTATGGTAAATAAATTCTGGACTTCTAAATGACATGCTATGGCCTTCACACCACTTTTGCAATAACAGCACAAGAGTTAGGCAAGGGTGAGAAATTTCGGATCCAAAAATTCATGAGTCCGCATGGATCTAACATTACACGTTACACAGGGAGGCTGCACAGGGTGAGCATGTCCTGCCTGAGTCACAGAGGTTTCTCCTGAGGTCAGCCTGTGCATGTCTCACCAGTTTTGCGTAACGAGGTAGGAGTTCCTTAGTGGAGAACAAGAATCTACATGTAACATATCAAATCAAAGCTCTCCTCTTTCATTTCCTTTTTATTTTCCAGTCTTAGAGCAGCATCTTAATATCTCTGTGTTTCTGATTCCTTATATTATTGCTCTAATTAATACTTAAAAGAAGGTAATTGCAATATTTACAATCTTCCGTTTAATTTTGCTAACCTTTGTTAAATTACCAAAAGCACTAAATTATATACACCAGGCACAGCCACACATTTGAAAAATAACAAGGAAATTTCACCTTTCATGTCATCTCCCCCCCATTTATTTATTATGTCACATGAAAAATTATTGAAGAACTGTTTTTTCTCACAGGCAATGATTACTTCTTGGAAGGACAGCAGGTTTTCAGTGACACATCTCACCAGCCCTCCTCTGGTAGCCTTTCACAGCAGCCAGCCAGCTTTCAATCAGCAGGGCATTGATCTTTGTAGATATCTTTCTGTCTCTCGTAATTTCTAGTTAACTCATCCTCTAGTACAATATGCAATAAGAATCTACCAGTTCCCCACTGGTATGGCAGTCACCCACTGCTGGCCAGGGGCAGGACACAGGCAGGAATGCTGACAGCTTAAATACAAACAAGAACAACAACAAAACAATTGCAAAAGGCAAAGAAGTAAGCACCAGGGCAGAGACTGAAAGAACAGACTGGAGTTCAGGAGAACGGCGAGCGTGTGTGGTCTGCTATGATGGGGTTGTGCAGTGTGCTCTGGGGAGACCTGGCAGTTGTGATTGCTTTCCCCCTGCCTCTCAGCCAGACTTAACTCTCTGAATAAGTATGCAAAGGAAATACTTTATTTTTGCTTTTTTCATTGCAGGGATGCCAAGAAGGATTTTACCTTACCAGCTCAGGAAAATGCTCTCCTTGCAACTGTAATGGTAATGCAAACAGATGTCTTGATGGATCTGGAATCTGTGTGGTAAGGAATTCCAGTGTGCTCTGCTGGTTCTTTACTCAATGACAGTAACTTATTTTTCTTTCTTTTTTGATGATAACACGAACCCTTTCACCTTCTTTCATTCTTGCATGAGACTTTGCACGAGGTAAATATTTCCCAGGAAAACTGAAGAAACCATGGTCTGACTCTTCTGTTAACACCAATGCTCCGTTTTAATAGACAGTAAAAACATTGCCCGTACCACATGAGCTTATTGCTGAAAATCAATCCTAAGGAGGGCCAAGATCAATACATTAATAAGATTATCCTGGCAAAATTTCATTCTCACTTACTTAAATTATCTCTGCAGATTCAAAAGAGTCTTGTGTGCAGTATTTGTAAGACTCAGCATGTTGGAGAATATTTTCAGTCCATCAGAAGTGTGGAAAAAGTTTTGTAAATCTCTGGAGAAAACATGTATAAATTCTAACACATTTATTCTCCCCTTTATGAATACAGTGCTGTATATCATATAAACAATTTACAATGGTGAGTGACCCCTGTGAGTGTATGCACATGTGTTATCCATAGCAATTTTGCTGCATGGCAGCCTCCTGCTGGGAGGGAACGCCATGAGGAGGTTGAAATAATACACCAAGGGAAGAGCATGTTGAACTGCAAGGTAGTATTACCATTTCCCATATGTTCAATCTCAATCAGTGGCAGCTCATACAGAAAGCTGTGAGTTACTGTTAGTAGCTAATCACTGGTAGCTCCAGAGCAAAATTATTCCAGTAAAACTAACCCAAATTACTAGTGGGCAATCAGAGCAGTAATACCCTAAAAAAAAAGGATGGATGTTAATAGTGTTGTGTATCTAAATCACATAGAAAGAGGTAGGCACTAGTGTACTCTTCACAGGCTTGTAAAGCAGGATTGGAGCCCTTGCTCCTTGCTCTGCCATGTGTTACTTTTGACAAGTCATAAACCTTTGCCCTCAGTTTGTCTCTTCATCAAATGGCCTGATAATATTCACAGGCTCTGCATCATTGCAGCCTCTATCAAGTTTTCAGATACAAAAATGCGTAAATCCATGTCTCCATGGCATATTTCCTATCATTTCTATTTCCGTGGGAGTGAGATAGTGCAGCTGTTTAGACCCGGGACAATTATTATTATTTGGCCACAGCAGTGTGTTTAGTGTGGCATGGATTCTGCAGAACACATAGTGGCCTAGTGGTTTAATATTAAACTTCTTTAAGTGGTTTTACACAGCCAGGCATTCCCAGATATTCTCTTTCACATGCACAAGGCTTTTGCTCATGGGATGATTGTCCCCTTAGTATTGAGTGACAATAACGCCAAGATGAAACTTCCAATGGAAGACTTGGGAACGAGAGAGAGAGATTGACAAATGTCTGCTTCTGATGACCCTGGTGACCAGAAAGCTTCTTCAATAGAACATATGAGGTAGGGCAGGGATTATATCCTCAGTTTACAAACACAATAGAAGACTTGTTTTCTATCTTCTACAAAAAATGATGCTGATGTCAAGGGTTTGGGGGAAAAAAAAAAAAAAAGAACCAAAACAAAGCCAAAGTTACTGTGTCTGTAGGAAATAGTCTGAAAGTATATGTTCATTCCTAATGGTGTTTCTCAGGGATACTAAACTCTCAGAACCAGCCAGGTAGTAAACAATAAAGCTATGAGCTAAACCCCAGTTTAATACTTGAGTTCAAATAACCCATTTGACAGCTTATCTGAATGATTTAAGAGCCATTAAGCTCAGGCCATTTATTTCTGAATAAAGAGGAACAGCAAAAAGGCTTAAGTGAAATAAGAATAAAAGGGAGGGGGAAAGAGTGTGGTGCAAGGAAAAAGCAGAATGAAAAAGGGTTTTGAACGCTTGATGGCATAAAACAGAACCAGAGATGGCCATGGGGATTGCAGTAACAGGACGGACTTTCCTGAGGATTTGGAAATTTCCAGGGAAGATTGGAAGACTGATGAAATTGATAAACTGCAAAATGTGACTGAGAAAGCCTAGGTGAAGAAAAGCTTAGAGAAAGAAACATGTAACTTGAATTACAGCAAGTTCTTCTTTGCATGTTAGATAAATGAATGCAACTGATTTGGGAAAGGAGACCTGGTGGTTGATAATGTGATTTGTATCAGGCTGTGGGAAGAGGCAGCCTTCCCTGAGGACTATACTGGAGAAGGACTGGAACAGATATGGACAAAGCCTGCTGGGGCTGAGGCTGGGTTAGAAAGAAGTAGGTAACTACATGGCTGGGAGTTTCTGCAGAGACAGGACCACATGCTATGGAGAGATCACTGTTTTCTCTTTCCTCAAATTTTTAGGCAAATTCCTCCAATAATTCTTGCAGTGGTAACCATAACACCTGATAGTAAGACACAGGACTTTCTGCATTCAGTTAGTTATTAATAGACTGTTAAGAAAAAGACAAAACAAAACAAAACAAAGGGAGGTTCTGTTTTTATCCCACATTATTATTGCTGTCATCATCCATTTTCAAAATCCCTGCATCTAAGATACAACAGTGTTCTAAAGTTTTATAACTTATGGACTCTCCACCAGCACCACATGTTGCCCTAACCATAAGTCATAGAAGTTAAAGTCCTTAGCAGAAGATCTTTAGAAGAACCAATGTTCCCCACAGATAAAAGTTTCTATGTCTGCATGTTTACTCACACAACAGAATGGTTTAAACATGAAGGAAAAAAAAAAAAAAAAGATTTTTTTTAAAGTTAACATTGCTAACGATGATGGAAGACAACATGAAAGTAATAATAATGCTGTGTTCACATGGTGGATAATTATTTTTTATAGTTTAAGAAATTACTCAGCTACAAGAACTGACTAAATAAACAAAGTAGTATGAAAAAGTGTTCTACTTCAAAAGGGAGAAAACATAAGGGTCAGACTCTGTACATGCTCTAAGATCTTATTATGAAAATCCCCCAAATCAATTTGGCAATTGTAGGTCCCACAGCATACAAATTAATGACATTTTCATTGGCCTCTGCCCTGAATCTGAAATCAAATAAAATTAAAACCCTATTAACAATGCCTTAGGGTAGAATACTCACATCTTCAATTTCTGCTAACAGAAGTATTTATCTTAGGATTTTGTTTCAAAACATCCCTCACCTTATTTATAAGGAGTAAATCAAATCCATGAGTCTTTAAAAGCTTATTGTATGACACAATCAATGAATCGACAATCTCATTGGGTAACAAGATAGAAGAAATTATTGCAGTCAGAGCCTTTCTTGCATAGATGTCCACATAAAACTGGTGCAGAAATAAATCACATGGTTCTGTGATTAAAACTGAAGAGCCACTCAGTCCATTTTGCTACTATAGAAAATCATTCAAGTGTTAGATGAAGAGCAGCCAACACAGGGTAGGCTGCATTTATGATGTGACACAATAGAGATGTCAAAAAATGCTTCAATTCAAAGACATTATCTGGTGATGCATGTAAGGGTGGTAGAGAAAGAAACATCTATTCTTTGTACTGATTTTAGACTTGGGACTTTTAATGTAACTTTCTCAAGTCTAGCTAAGTGAAGAAAAGAAAGACGTTTGTAGCTTCTGATTTTGCAAGCACATGTATATGATGTTAACTGGAAAAAATTGTAATAGCTGCAAGTGGCAGGCTGCAGAGAGAATGATGTGCATTTCTCCTGCATAAAGCCCATTGGCTTTTGCTGCTAATAAGATGTGAAGACATGAAGGGAATGTTTTGCCTCCACCCTTGTTGGTGTCTACGTAAAAATGTCTAACCCCTTTGTTATCAATTCAGTCCAGCTTAGTTGATCGGTATGTATATAAGGCATCCAAAGACTACTCATATATAAATAAATAAATAGATATTACCTTTTTGGAAGAAGAAAGACCAAAGGATCATACCAGTGGAGAGGATAAATTCTCTGGTATCCTTTGGAGCCTTTTATGGAATTTTTCACAATAGAGCGTATTGTCGTGTAAGTGATTTCTGTTTAAGCATTTGGGTTTACAGCTGAGTGGAAAGGTTGGAATGGATTTGGCAGTTCTGCCTGAGAGGATAATATGTTCCACATGATTGCCAAGGCAGGTCTGGAGAATTGCCAGTGAATCTACAACCATCCATCAAGCACGAGCAAAGAGCAGCAGGGAGATGGCAAAGCTCTCCAGCTTACTAGATAATTCTGGCTTCAGAAAGAGTCTTGGAGCTTCTAGCTTGCTGTTTCTTTCTCTAAAGATGGACTACATCTATCTATAGTGACCTTGGTGATACATGCTTGGAAAGTTATCCAGAACTACAGCAGTCTGGATACAGCAGTCTGAATACAGCAGTCTCTTCTCCAGAGTGTTTTAGTATGCAGTAGTTGCCAAAAGCATTAGTGCTAACACTCATTTTCTCAGATATAGATATTTCCCTCCCTCTTAGCTGTTTAAACTCAGTAGTTGTTGTTCTAACTGATTTACTGTTGAGAACTTGCAACGGTGACCCCCCACTTAATTTCCATTCCCCCCCCAGACTGTATAATAGGCACGTAGGAAGTCAGGCCAAGACTGCGAGGAAGGGCTGCTCTTGGTCTCAGACCTGGTCAGTGCACTTCCCACAGGCAGCTAAGGCAAGTGCTGGATTGAGAAAGTAGAGCACCAGGTGGCTTTGGTAAGCATCAGCTTCCACTTCCCTCACTAGTACAGGATAATTCCACAAACCAAATTGTGACACAGAGGGAGTATGCTGACCCAGCTGGATCAGGAACTGGGTTTTGTTGCTATTCCCATTATTTTAGGTTGATAGTTATCTTTATTTCCATAAAAGTTGCACAACACTTCTAGTTATACCTTCTAGTGCCTTATCTTCTTTCCGTAAGAAATTATGAAAACTGACACTGCACCTCATCCACAGTGGCTGGCGAGAAAAGGCTGGAAATCATAACCCTCAAACATGATAAAGATAAAATATGTCCCTCTCCTGGCTTTCAAGTCATTATGCTGAAGTACTCTTTTTTTTCTATTATTATTATTTTTGGATAGCAGTAAGTTCTGGCATGCTGGCATGGGCAATGCTATGCAGTTCCATAACCTCAGATATAAGGGCATCTCCCAGATTTGGGGAAATCTAAATCTACACACAGATATTACACCTCCACTGGCTCAGCAACAAATGCAGACAGACCATAAACCACTTGCATCACTTCATCAACATTATTTATCCTTGTGTAATCTTTCTGCACTAACAGTTGTTATACGACGATCTCTAAGAAAAAGAAGAAATAAGGGATTAAAAAAAAAAAAAACAACTAAAAAAAAAACCAAGAACAAACCCCAACATTTCCTGCTATGTTGTAACGAGTGTTTTCATCTTCAAAGCAATATTCAAAATTCCTATACCAGGGTTAGAGGACATTTCCAGATTTCACATATAATATTGAAGACCCAAAGATTTGTTTCAGGTTTTTTCTTTAGTTGTACGAACTTCTCCAGAGTTAGAGATGAGTATTAAATTGTGGTTTCCCCTGGAGAGTCTGCATACCATCCAGCATTAGGTGCCTAACACGGGTAGTATGCAGCACTCTGTAGCAGGTCCTGCCTTTCTTTAACTTTAGAAGGTGTGCAGAAAACCAGTCTACTATCTGTTTCCCTTGGGCGAGGTCCAGCCTGACTAAATTGCACTAAGTTTTAGCCATCTGATGAAATAATTTCCCTAAAACTGCCTAAATGGCACACTTAATGAAGCTGCTGCATTGAAGCCCAGAGCTCTTCTCTCCTAAATTCAGGTTCCTAAAATAAAATACGGTAGATTCTCACCTCTTGGCTTTTCAGCTATATTTATTTACATAAAAGCATTTTTATCTTCTGCTGGGAAACTCATCCTAGTACCATTGCCTGAAGAGAATCAAAAAACTTTCATTATTTTCTGTGCACAAGTATTTCCTGAGCAGAACTGAAGTGCTCTGTGGTCTCAGAACAGCAATTCCAGCTTTACAAGCAAATTAGTTCAGGAGCTCAGTGCTGACAATCTCTCCCAAGTAACCCCCCTAGAGCACCTTTTCATGTGCTTTTTATATGTGTATAGATAGTTATGGTAAAGACTGGGCAGAACTGCTCACCCTGATTGATTGCATTCAGTAAAGGCAGAGTAGTAGGACCAGCTATGGCATCTTCTAATATAGGAAAATATGCTCCAGCCACTCTGTCATCTGACAAACTGCTGCTGTTGTAGTGACAGATAAATGATTATACGCTGTAGCCTCACATAGAATCACAGAATCATTAAGGTTGGAAAAGACCTCTAAGATCATCAAGTCCAACTGTCAACCCAACATTATCATGACCACTAAACCATGTCCTGAACTGCCACATCAACACAGAAGCTTTTAGAAGCCAGGCTGCTACTATATTGGATTATTTCATCTGAAGTGTCTGTGAGGAAGGGACACCTCTGCCTTGAGTTTTGCTTTAAGAAAATAAAGATTGTATTAACATGGAAAGAATGGAGCTTAGAATTGTAATTTGCTGTAATTGAAGCATTTTACAAAAACCAAGATACTATAAAGCATGGTTGTGATACTTGCTTTACTATAAATACTTGCTTTACTATAAATACTTACTATAAATGCATGGTTGTATCTGATTTTGTGACCTTTACCATGTCTCACTCTACAGACAGGAAGCAATTTTCTGCTAAACTTCAGTGTTTCATGTCCTAACTTACATATCAGTGCATATTTTCTGGAGATTTTTACTTCAATCTTCCTTGATTTTTAAAGGAAATCAAGCCAAAAACTACAGACCAAGTTTCTTTATTTGAAAAAATAGACCCCAATATCAGCAAACATTTTTCTGTGACTTTGTGAGCACACTTGAATGAAGTGAGACAGGGAAGCCTATAAGCAATCCCATTTATAGTCTGATTTTTAGCATCAGTCATAAACCCCTTTCATTCTAAAGCCTGTATGAAAACTGGGACCAAGGGTACCCCTTACAACTCTTAGAGGAAAACACTTCTTTAAAATCTGATTTCATAAAAAGCTCTATAAAGGGAATTCCTTTTTTTTTTTCTTACCATTATTTCTCTGTCAAAAGTGGTCTATTAAGAAGTAAAATATTTTTCTCAATTAACAGAGTTAATTTACAGAGTATCACCTGTGAGCTGCAGGGAGAATGTGCTCCCTGACTTCAGACATGTCTCCCAGTCTCACTGCAGTCAGCAGTTAAGTTGGAGATGCAAACTAATGGAACATAAAAAACAGGGACACTTTTTTAATGACTGTAAAAATAAGATTCTAAATGAGTTCTGAGGTGTTAAATAAGATAAAGCCACTTCTACATACTCACCTCCAGAGAAAAATGGCAAACATGCCTCAAGCACTCAGCTAACAGGGTCTCTGGCCTGCAAGAGCCTTTTAGCACTTCCCTGCACTTAGAAGATGAAAACCACTACTACAGCTTTAAGGAGCAACATTTGCTGCCCCTCTCCATTCATCACGGTACTATCTGAGCTTTGGAAACCAGTAACAGATTTATTCTGTTAATACCTCTGTTGTTTGGAGAGCTGAGGACATCAGAGGTGACGTGAATTGCCCAGAGCACAAATGAAGAGCATGGTGAAAGCTACAACCGAACGCGGCCCACCCGAGGCCTCCTCCAGTGCTTCAGCCACGGGATTGCTCTTTGAGCACTCAGTGTCCACACTCTCACCTCTATCTTGTGGCACATTAACATCACTTTTTCATTGAGCAATGACAAATGCAAGCCATTTTAAAAACAGTATTAGCTTTCCAGTCCCTTCTGGCTCACATCATGTGCCTCATGGTTAGTGCACTCCTGCCAGAGAGGAGTGTGAGACTCGGACACTTCCCCAGTGCCTGACTGCCAGTCTGCCCTCATTTGCTCTCAATTTCCTTGCTCTGACCAAGTTTCTTCATTCCTCCTCCTCTTCTTCCTTGTCAAACGTCTGCATTCTCTCATTTTAGAGCCTTTGAGTCAACCTTATGGTTTTCTGTATACTAAACACTCTCTTCTTTACAGCAAATATTACCATGAAAAAAAGCACCTTTAGCTCTACAACTATCAGTGCCTAATCTGTTTCAAGATCATTCAAAAAAAAAAACCAACTTTTTTTCCTTTCCCTAAGAAATTCTGCTTGCTGTAGAGTTCTGTGGCCAAATCACAGCTTTGTAGAAATAAATAATCTCTGTATGTCTGTAAAACACACATCAAGACAAGCAAAGTCTTTCAGAATCAAAAAGGGTCTGAGCTAAACTAGTGAGTCCTAATTGGGGAGCTTTAATGGGATTCAAATACGAAGCATGAATGCCTAAAAAATTATCTGTTTTCATAAGGGTGAGTGTCCTTTGCTAAAATGACATTTTTTAATGCAGATTGATGATATGTGGACACGGGGTTAGGAATAAAAAATAAAAATGCAGAACATTAATGTTGCCAGGACAAAATTCTATCACTAAATCAAAGTTACAATATTCAGATACAAAACTCATTTAACAATGTTGGTGCAAGTGAAATTTCACTGTTTGTTTTCATTAAATATCTTCAATAATTGCATTGCTTTCTCCTCATACTCTTTTCTGCAAAGAATACATCATGTTTGGAGTAGAAAGTGACTTTCAAATCTGTAGGGACTGCCTCAGATGAAAAATCAGTAAACTCAGCTTACCCTCTGCCAGCCTGGTGCTGCTGAAGAAGTTCTGACCACAGAGAGACCAAGGTGCCTCTTTCCCTCTTCTGGGGAGCTCCCTCCTGCTGCAAGCACCCCTCAAATCCCACACCTAAATTCCCTGCTATTCCAGGGACTGCCAGCTGCTGACAGCACAGCGCATTCTGTGATGGAAGTAACTGACATGTGGAGAATAATCTGGTGCGACATGGTCACTTCTATCACCTCTGACAATTCTGAAAGTAGCACGAGATGTCTCCTGCAAGGCCCGACTGACAATCTCCGCAACCCATATTGGGTGGCCAGCAGGGGCAATAGGAGATGTGTTTGGAGATGCACCTAGCCTGGCCCGCTTCTGAAGTCTCTACTTTGTACTCCACCAGCATCTACCATTGCTGTACCAGGGTGTGTTAGAGGCTACATACCTCCTGAGTCCTTTTAATATCCATTTATGAATCTGTTGCCCATGAATTTCTCTGGGAAACGCCTTTTTGCCCCCTGCAAATTTTGTCACTTTCTGGCAGCAAGTTGCAGAAGTTTCTTACCTTTTGAACACAGAAGTACTTTTCAAGTCAGTGACTCTCAGCTCTTCTATTGCAGGATTTGAGTAAACTACCATCCTGATTTCAGCTTATTTATCAGCTTTGTAATTTTACAGCCTGAGCTGAGCAGCTCTAGTAATTCTACCGCTATTTATAGGACACTGGTGAATACCAAACAAAACCTGCCTAAGCATCAAGGCATAGCTGATCCAAACTGACTCTTCCCCACTCTGAAAAGGGGCTGCCCTGTGCTACCCTTCACTTCCTAGTCTTTATAAGCTTTCAGTTCACATAAGAAACTTGCACTTCAAGTCCCCTGACAACTTAGTTGGCTTCTTTGAAAGTCCGGATATGTTATGTCCTCTGATTCCCCTTCATATACTTGCTTTTTTGCACCATTATATAGCAGGTTAGTGAAGTAGAAGTTCATGCTTAGTCATGTACTCCAAGATTTTCTTCTTTATTATAGACACTGCCATCTTACCAGAGATGGAAATCTTATCCATCAGTCTGCCATGTCCATCATCCACTGTTTGAAAGCATAAAGCATGCTAACCCAAAACCACAGCTCATATGCACTGACAGATTAGTTCTCCACCTATTTCCACCATGGAGCTGCCTCCTTGCTGCCTCAAGCCTTTTAGAGTTGTTTTCATCAGTACTCTATCAGTACAAAGTGGTGTGACCAGAGAGTTCTGGTTCAGGGACATCACAAAACTTGCACGGTTGCCAGAAAGAAAAGCATTTCTGTACTTCTTTTAAAGTAAGTAATTCAGTGAGACAGCTAGAATTCGAGGGCTGTTGTTTTTTGGCAACAACTTCTGGGTCTTTTGGTGAAGTGGAAAGGGGGACAGGAATCTGCAGGAGTCCTGCAGCCTGCAGGAGCTCTGTTCATGCACTCTGCACCAGTCACCCGCGACCTTGCCATGTGTCTGGGGGAAAGCCCCCATAACCTGTGCCATTTCAATGTGTCCATTTCCAGAACAGAAGATAGAATGATGCTTACTTAAGCTTGCAGGACTTGAAAATTCTATTTAGAATTGTTTACAGCAAATATTATCTCAGAGGCACAAATTTGTACCTATCATCATGAAATATTTTTGAACAAACGTTCTGTATGAAGTACCACAGCTTGATTTACTTCCATGGAGCCCCAAAAATATCAGCTGGTGGTCAATTTGTCTCTGCAAAAGGAAGCATATTCCCTCACAAACATTAAATCATGGAGATGAAACTTGTTTATGAAGTGAGCGACATTTTGCACAGTCTTTACACACTATTTCTTTTATAGAAAGGCCTCTTATAGAAAACCTCTGCTTCTTCCCTCCATGAGGTGGACCTCATTTAAGGCTGACAATAAGGTGTTATCATAACACATCCCTTCATGCTGTAACATTTTTCATTTCAGGAGTAAAACAGCTGAGCCACTGGGGTATTAGCCACCATTTTCAGACAGATTCCCCTTGAGGCTCTTTTGCAGTCATCAAGTCCAAGAAACAGCCTCACTGGAAATCTGCATCCAGGCTGAAATCACTTGATAGTGTTTACCAGCGGATATTATTAATTTAGTTTTGGGGTCAGTAAAAGGGATTTTTTTCCTGCTGGCACATGCAATGCAGAACAGGGCTACCGGCTACACCTGAGTACCACTGACATCTCTGATGACAGGCAGTGCTGCCTCTGCTCCAGCACCTGGCAGACACATACCTGCTTTTTATCCTGTACCACACCTTGCCAACACTTGCTGGCTGTAATCGTTTATAACATTTTCATTTGCAGCAGAGCTAGCTGGTTTGGCTGCATCTGTCAATGCCTTGAGGGGTCAGGGTCTGGCATCAGCACCTATTCTGTTTGGCTGTGTCTTCAGCTAAATAACTTGTTTCTGAATTAGGCAGCACCTCCATTTAGCTTTCACCACTCTCTTTCTTTCTTTCTTTCTACTGAAGGACTGCCAGAGAAACACAACAGGACAGCACTGCGAGCAATGTCCAGACGGCTTCATTGGTGACGTTGTCAGAGGAGTGCCCACATTCTGCCAGCCCTGCCCCTGCCCTCTGCCAGCACTTGCCAAGTATGTGAATAGTCTTTGCTTCTCTTTGATTTGGGTTGGCTTTGGCCTCTTACAAAGTGGGGTCAGCATCCCTTCCTAGATGCAGGAGACAAAGGCTGCTGCATCAGCCAGCCAGGGAAAACAAGAGGGCTACCAGGACGGGAAACTACATGTAATTAAAAGGTGTAAAATATCCTTAATCACTTATATCAATTCTTACCAAGGGGGAGGAGGAAATATCTGACCAAATCCAAGTTCACCCTCTTTTATGTAGGAGAGATTATTCAGCTGTCTGGTTACTTTTAAGAATCTCTTGAAGACCAGTTCCTGAGGAAGGTGGCATCAGAGTTATATGTGGCTGAGATAGACAGACAGAAAGAAAGATCAGTCTATGACCTCTGGATGGTAAAACCATCGACAAAAAAAGCATAGCCTGGCAGTATCCTGGGTTAACATCAGATGGATCTGGTTAGTACTGTAACAGTTAAAAGGAAAGGGCTGGAGGAGCCTGTGACAGGTACTGTGCCCCTACAGCTGATGCCCAGCTGCCTTTAGGTAAGAAAATCTGAAACCAGACAGAAAACCAAGACCAAGTCAAAGAGCTTCAGCTATTACCCATTTCATGCCTTCAGAAGAAAGAAATAATTGCAAACCAGCTATTAGAAACTGTTAGTGGCACGTCAGTAATGCAGCTGAAAGAAATGACCAACTTCCTTTTGCTTGAGGTCCATGCTCTGGAAAAGAGGCATCCATGCAAATCCCACTACACACAGAGGAGATGCTGGGAAATACTTGACAGTGGGTTGAAGCTATTTTTTAGTGAGCTGCGTACTCCCCTTGTGTGGTTTCCCACTCTGCTTTCAGCAGAGCTTCTTAGCAAAGGGGATCTCCTCACTGTATTTGTTTGCTGTTTCTATAGCATTAACTTGCTCAGCCTTAAGGTGGGATGAGCTCCATTTTGCTCAGCTGCTCAGTGGCACGGGCTCAAAATGGCAATGAAGCAAAATCACACTGGTCAAGCTCCAGAAGATCACCACTTGGCTTTTGCAGTGAGCTGTAGACATGTGAGGAGGGCTGTGGGGTTATTATTATTGTTAGAATATTATTATTGTTACAGTTATCACTGAAAAACTGCAGCTTTGCCTGGATTAGGGAGAAAATCCTCCAGAGATGGTGGAAGAACCTGGTTTTGCTCACATGTAGAAAGGATTAGGAGTGAGTTCACAGACAAAGCAGACCGCTTCCTTCAGTTTACATAGCAGCTGTAACACCAGAATTAGTAGAAACACAACAGTCGGAAGCAGTGCTTTTCCTTAGCAAAGGAAAGTCATCTATTTTTTTTAACCTGTTGGGCACAAAGCAGCCACTTCGGTGCGAGGAGCTGTTCCTTCAACCACAACACGGGCTGCACGTGCCTGAGGCACTATATATAGCATGATGAGATCCAGTCTCTACTAAGCATGGTCGGTCAAGCAAGGTCTGGTCTGTCCTCCCTACAGTGCTATTTGACAGAACATGGCTGGGTCTGCATCTGCTCAGCCCCCTGCCCAGTCCTGCAGCCCACCAGGCTCTGCAGCAGTGCAACCTGACAGCAGGAATCCGTCCAGCCCACCAGCCTGGCAGGGCTCAATATGCTGGGACCAGCAGGTACCTGAGCAACAGGTTATCTCTGCCAGTGCTATGGGAGATGAGTGCAGAGGTCAAGGAGCATTCCCTGCTTCTACATGCTCCTTAGCCTTTCTGCTAGAGACATAACACCTCTCCTCTTCCAGACCACTAGAGATAAGGAATCCCTGAACCCAAAAGGGCAGCAGAGTAGGATTGAGAAGGGAGAACATACATTGTAAGGAGCCTGAATGCAAATGCTTCGACATTAGCAGTGATGTAGGAGTTGGACTTGATGATCCCTGTGGATCCTTTACATCTCAGGATGTCCTATGTTCTGTGATATGTCACCCCTTTAAAACTACCTCAGTAAAAATTAATTTATTCAGGGTTTTCCCTCAGAAAAGTCCTGAAGACGATAGTTAAAGGAATATGTGACCATCATTTGCCTCATACCCCTACTTAAATAATAGGCAGAAATTGCCTGTTCAGCTTCTTACATGAGAGAGACCTGACCACAGCAATAGCCTTCACCTGGGGCTGGAAAAGGCAAATAGTAATGATTGAGCCACATTCAGACTTGCATAACTAAATTCAAAGAACAACCGTTCTTTTTTTTTTCCCTCCATTAATGCTACCCCATTTATATTAAGGCAAAATAGTAACTCTAACAAAAAGCAGAGAAGCTTTAAAAGCCTTAAATAAAGAGCATCCAAAGGACATTGTTATGTTCTCTGTTTTACTTTGGAAATAGCCAGTGAATTCATAATAGACAAAGTGACCAAGTCTGCAAACTGACAGACTCATCATATATATTATTTTTTTTCCCTGGGATTCATCTGCATGTCTCCAGATTATCTTCATATCTGCTATCCTGGGAACATTTGGAATAACTTTTGGCCATTACACGTGAAGTGTAATGTCATCTCTTTGGAATAAGAAAAAAAGGAGGATGAAGATTGCTTCACAGTTCAGCAGATGTTACTTCTTTTCAAACCTGAGGGAATTATACAAACATTTTTTTTCCATAAAAGATCACAAAAAATAAAAAACTTCAGGAAGGCTTCAGTCTTATTTCATAACTTAAATCCACAATGTGTTTTTTTTCAACTACATGAAGAAATTAGCCGCAGTAAAAGAAGAGGAAGGCTGCCAAACTGTTATTATTTTCCCAGTATGTTCTCATAAAAACTTTACAGAAGTTAATTTGTGAATTCTGTGAGAGGAATCTCATTTTATGTTCTCTCTGGTTATATGAAATGTTTTGAGACAGCAGAGATCCAGACACAGATTTATTTAACCCTAATTGTCCAACCAAATGAGAAATGCTCATAGGAACTGAAATTATGCAGGAATTCTTGTCACCTTTCAATGCCACTTGTTACTGGAACAAGCAGAGAGTGGATCGTGTTCCTTCCTATCGCTCCAAGTCTTTTCTCCTCCTGTGTGCAAGGGATGCAACCTGGTCACAGCTGCCCAGCACTGCACGACTCGGGACCAGTGTTTTAGCAACCATGAGCCCATAGTTGACAACTGCTGCCACTCACTATTTTGGTCACATTCCAGGGACGGCAGGAATTTACTCACACATATTTCAGACTAACTGGAAACATCATTAGGACTGCATGTCTTTTTTCCTGCAAATATATTGAAGCCATGTTCACCACTGAGTTCAGTTTTCCCCACTTGGCACATCCAGACTGGATTTGAGGAAAACTGTAGGATTTGCTTAGGAAACTGCTGCACCCATTCCAGATTCTCAATTCCTGAAGTGCTCACCGTGGTATCTTTTGTATAAGCAATATTTTACCCCTCAGAATAAGAGCAGGAAGCAGTTAGGTTCACATGACATACAGATTCATACTAATGCCCCTTGTCTAAAACGTCTGTATCAAAACCTGCAGGTGTGTCAGATCTACACTGCAAGACAAGAACTTTTATATATATATATATATATATCTGCATTCAGATAGCCCTGTAGTGCTTACACTAATTAAAAAGACTAAACAAGGGGATTAAGGGGTTTATACTAAAAGGGTATAATGTGAATATCATGCAGATCTTAAGAATACCTATTCAGCAATGCGTATCCAAGAGCCAGAGTTCACCCTGACAGCAAATGTAGTAACATAATAACGTAAAAAAGAAATACTCCCAAGTGCTTGCCATTAGCTGCTATTCTAACTATTGATTCTAATAAAATTCCAGCTTTGCAGTCTCCTGTTACAGAAAAGGTGGAAGTGTGCGCTGTGTCTGTAAGGAAAACTATGCAGGACCCAACTGTGAAAGGTAAGAGACTGGGACTGGTCAACAACACTGAAGCCCTGAATTCTTTGAGGGAATCTTCTCATAGTGGGGAGAAATCTTGTGCATGTGTTTTCATTAGGTTGAATCATGTCTGCTGAAATGATCTCATTCAGTTGCTACTAAAAACCAGAAGAACTCGGTGTGGAGACATGTCAGGGTACGACAGACATTTACATCTGATGTATTTTAAACAAGTTCTTGCACTTTGTGTACCTTCATGTAGCGATCTTCCTAAAATGAATACAATTGACAAATCAAAATACGAAATCAGACACATCAGATGAAGTGAAAAATAACCACCACATAGACGCCTCTTGCAGTTCACCACTCTAAAACGCATTGCAGGCTTCTACTAAATACATTTTCAAAAGCAAAGGAGAGAAGACATTGCCTTGTCAAATTCTTAATGAGCAGGTGCAGCCTTTTCAGTCAAATTTTAAACGTATTTCACAGGCATAATTCAATTAAGTCAAGCAAACAGCTATAGGCCAAAATTTGCTTTTCAAATTTCCCTTATGCCCGTAAACAATTCCCAGTAAATATCCTCTGACCAACACAGTACACAAATAAATGGAGCTAGCTGTAGAGAAGAAATATAGCTTACTTTGCTGTCTTGTCAAGGACCATCTTACTCACTATGAACACACAGGGGTGATGTTTCCATGAATGTCAGAGGTCTGATTATAATTCAGAAATTCTCCTTGAGCAGCTAAGAAATTATAACAGCTCTAACACAAAGACTGAGGGTTACAGGATGGCTCATCTACAGGCTGCCTGAACATCTCAATTGTTTTTTCCTTAAAGCCTCTGAAGTATTTAAAACTTCAGTCCACTGTCATTAATGTGCAAGTCTTGAATTCAAGGAGAAAGGGTTTCCTTAAGATGCAAGGACAAATCAATATCCAAAAGGTAAGATGAAAAGAAGAGTGAAGGCTTTTGCCTTTACGGATGATGCAAAACCATCAGCCTATTACTTCCGCATCACTAACATGGTGACAGCAATAGTGAAAGCCCTTTAGACAGCTGTCACAAAAACAACCTTGCACTTCATTCCAGGCCTATGGCTGTATTCTTTTGTTCTTTCAAAATGTCAGATTTATACACAAAGGATAATGCAGACAATTAAAAGGTCAGCGAGGTTTCTTAATGATTATTAAAATGTCAACCTAGACTACATGCAATTCAAATCCTATGAAATGAGTAGCAGATGCATAGTAACAGCAGAAAACAGCATCAGCTTTGTTTTCTAATAGCTACTACCCAGTCTGACACAGTGCATCTGTCTCAAGGAAGGCAAAATGGGTTAGAAAAAGCCTCAGAAATAAATCAGCCTGTCCTGGTCAGTGTGTTAAGTCCTTGACTAACTGCTGGGGTAAGTGGCAAGCAGTGACAAATGGGACCTTCCTTCTGGTAGGCTCCTGCTCCTGCTCCCATTTGTGTCAGAAACAGAGAAAAGCATTTGAAGATTAAAAACAAATGCATCACTTGTCCCTGTCCACTTGCTAAAGAGCAAGTCCCTGCCTCACATACACTGCTGCTGGGCACTACCACCCCTCCTGCCCTTGCTGGCAGCTATCCCACCATCAACATGCTGGCAGAAGGACTGGGGGATCCCGAGAGAGAAAGGGCATTGCCCCTGTCCCTCCTTGCAGCCCAAATAGCAGCTCATGTCACGAGAGAGAGGAAAGTCCTGCTCACCGCTCTCCCTCCCAGATCTCCAGAGCAGCCAGGACACTCGTCCACAGTGGTGCGTGGGATCTCCAGAGCAGTAGACCAAGAGGCAATCTGCTCCATTTCCTCTGGCACCTGCCTAGGAGTCTTTCTTGTGCTGCTCCAGGGGCTAGGCACACACCTATCCAGGTTATGTTTGCCAGCAAATAAATGTTGGTGTGAAATCACTGAGGCCTTTGCTAGGAACTGAGAAAACCATCTTCCCAATTTGAAATTTAGGAATGAATCATTTTGCTCTTGGACTTTAGCAATAAGGCATTAAGGTGGATGAAACCCAGGCTTTGTTAATGCCCAAATAATTCAACAAATGTTACTTCAGAGGAATAGATGAAAAAGGTTCATTTGGCATTTCCAGGGAAAAGGAAGCTCATTTCTTACTCACCAATAATTACAGGAAGCAAACATGGCTGCCATATGAAACAAAGATAACTTAGCAGCTTTATTATGGAAGATAAAATATTATTTGTTAGCAACAAAGAGCCATTTATTGATACAACGGAGGAAAAGATATTTACCGCAGGGCTCTCCTGTTTCAGGCCGTGAAGTGCAGAGATAGAGCTGTTTCCATCCAGTGGCCTCTGCTCCCTCACATGCCACCAAACCATTCAATAGAGGCCAGGTGCAGTTCAGGTCTATGAGTGGCAAAGGGAAGGGGAAAGTGAAGGTGACACATTTATTTTCAGCTCTAAAAACTTCTATTTTTTTTAGACAGCTACTCCAGATAGGGAGAAATGGCTAATAAAAGTGAGTTAGAGGGCCATAAAAAACCAGCATGCACTTAAAAAATATATCTGTGAGGATGTGAGGAACTGTCTGCTATGTTTCTGGCAAGTGAATTGAATGGTAGATTTCAGAAAAAAATGAAAAAAAGTAAAAAAAAAATAAAAAATCACCTTCTCCTGATGAGAGGGCATACACTGGGGGCCTGAATAGCAGGCAGTCTTTGGTGGATGATGGCTGAAAGCCAGAGCTGGATAAGAGTCAACAAAACACTAGTCTGGTCCCAGCACTGCTTAGTGGCTTCTGTGACTTGGTGGCCACCTTAGAATTCAGAAAAACCCCAAATTCTTATACAGATTTAAAAAAAAAATAAAATGTTCCACGGGGATTTTTCTTTCCCGTTCAAACTTCATACTGAAGTTCTGGAATCTGGGAAAATATTCCAATCTCACATTGTCTGAAAGATTAGAAAATTCTAGTAAGACTTTTGGCATCACTGAATAGTAGCATTATCCATCACTGCTTGCTAACTCCTGTGGGAACAGCAAGCGACTGCAACAAAGTCAGTCAAATCACACTCTGCACTCTGTGTTGCGTTCACAGCTCTTCAAGGGGTTCACAGAACTCCAAGTCACGCTTTTATTCTTCACATCTGGGTCACCCAAATGATAAGATCTGCACCAAAGATACTGGCAGTGCTGCAAAAAGGCAAACAGAGTCTTTGTCATTGACAAAAGCAGTATTTGAGGCAGCCAAGTGGGTTATATTAAGATGCTTACAATTTTATGTGTCTTTCACTCTAGGGGTTCAGAACTGGAATGGGAACAGTGCTGAGGAAATTACTTTATTAAAAAATAAATAAATAAAAAGCAGCAAATGTAGAAACAGATCAAAACTGGAAGCTCTTATCAGATCTCCCACATTTTCATCATTCAAACATAGCAGAACCTGGGTTTGACTATTTTCAGAGTTTATGAGACAACAGAACTCTGCTCAGGTCCCCAGCCAGAAATGAGGAAAATTTTACTAACTGCCTCAGAGCTCACCCTTTCCACTCACAAACAGCAGAACAAACAGCATCGTAAACAAGCACTTTATGGATGGGAGAAAAGACAAGGACAAGAGGGTGGTGAAACAGGGTGAAATACAGTAACTGCTCCTTACCTAAATCACTGCAACAGCTATTGAATCCCCCAGTTTCTTCAGTCAGAAATTGCACCACCAGCTGCTTTTCGCCCCTCTCTGCAGTAATTCTTCACCCCCAGTTTGTGGGTATGAGTCACTGATCTCTGCACTGATCTCTGCATGGACCATGTTACCACCACACAGTGACACCATGATCAGTGTAGATTGCCCCTGTACTGCCAGCTGACCTCAACAGTCCATCAGCTGCTGCACCACACTGCTCCAGTCAACATTCTTTCCAGAAAAGCCCTTGCTCAAGGATTTGCTCCTGCAAAATGTGTCATGATGTCCTGGTTTGGGGGAGAGCAGAGCTGGCTCTGGTCAGTGATTTTACTGTTCAGCTCAGTTCCTCTCACTCCCTGC
>JANHFX010020863.1:3952-34849 GCA_027560015.1 Chloroceryle amazona | reverse complement strand
GCCGCCGGCCCCGGCTGGTGGGGGGCACCTCGCGGCCCGCCGGCTACGGGGGCGAAGTTGGCCAGAGGGGGAGGAGAGGCAGGGGAAGAGCTGAAATGTGCCGGGGTGCCGGCTGAAATAGCAGCAGCAACAGCAACCCCCCTCCCCGGGCAGGGAAGCGGTGCGGAGAGGCGATGTTTTCCCCGGGATCGCGGCTTTGCTAATGTTGTGTTTACTGCTGTCAGTGACAATATTCCTTTCACGGGGAGAAACGCCACTGTAGTTTTGCTGTGTGGCACAGTTCAGCTGTAGCCCGGTTCGGTGTGGGGGCTTCTGTTGCTGGTTTTGCTGGTTTCCTATTCTAGATGAAGCGTTATTGAAGTTAGTTTTGGAAGTGGGTAGATCAATCCCCGTGAAATTATAACAGGTCATTATTTTGGGTTGTTTTTTTTTTTTTGGTCCCTCACTGTCTCTTTTTCTATTTTATTTTTAAGAGTGCAATTTTAAGTTTATATTGCTCCGCAAATAGGTGCACACCTTGAAAAGATCGGTGCATCTGTTTAAGTGTATTATAAACTTGTCACCGAAGTGAAGGTTAAGGAATTTTCGATGGGTGACAAGTATCTGGGAAAGTTAGAATTTGGGTAGGTATTTAGTCACTTCCCCGTCTGGTTAATGAGATTATGCTTATCCTTTGACTGTTTTTATTGGTTCTTTCTTTACTTCTCAATTTAGCAAATGTAGTTACAATTCTTTAACTACGCACGGTGACATTCAGTGGTTGGTTACTGCTTTGTTAAATGCTTTTAGGCTGGCATGCAGTTTGCCAAGAAAGAGAGAGACTAAACCACTGTATTTTGTGATCCTAATCTCTGGATTTCGCACAGATTATATATGTGTGTGTGTGTGTTTGCATCTGGACCTCATGTTTTGCAGAGGGTTCACTTTGTTGATAATATGAAGGTATGTCTAGGAAAAAGGTAATATGTTTAGTTAATAACTATTATTTTGCCAAACAGTCTAACAGCTATGGTTGCAAATCCCAGATAATCAGAACCAAATACCTGTCACGTTCTATTTTACAGCAGTTTGTAGTAAATCCTTGGATCTGTAAATTATACTATATCAATATTAATCTGTAAGCAGGCGTTTTGGATCATGTGCGTGTTTTATCAGCTCTGCATAAACCATCATATTACATCTTCTAATAACCATGCTGTTGTTATTTAAAAGTAATAATCACAATAAAATTAGTGCTCAATTAAATATTATGCTTCTACCATGCTATCTATAGTCTGCTACACTAATTTATTTTACAGACAACTGATAACCACTGTATTACTACTCAAATAATATTTGCATACAATTTGCCTAATTTATAGTGTGGGTAACATCATTAATTTAATAGAAGCTGTTACAACCCAATATGTGGGTGTAGTTCAAATACTAGGCACATTATAGGTATTGAGTTTTAGTGTTTGCTTAATAATTTACTTTCATTTGACTGTGGTTTTATGTGGATTTAGAGATGTGCATCAGAAAGAAGAGAATTCTTGTGCCTCTGTTTTTCTATAAAATATGGACATATTGCCCCTTGCTCCAGAAATTCCATTTGCTTGCTTTCATGCAGTGAAATTTACTGGTTTTAGTGTTGTTAGGGTTCATGAGGAAAGAACATTTTTACTTTGTTTCAAAGTCTTTGATATCTGCACAAACTGTCTAAATCACACAGGCGTTCACACACAATTACTTATTGCAGAGATCAACTTGGATTTAGCTTTTAATAATCCGATTAGTCTGTGCAAGTGCACATGTGCATAATATGTAGGTACATGTTCTAAGTATACACACAAACATTGCATGTACAGTAAAATACATGTAAAGGTTTCTGTCTCTGACAAGTAGTTGTGTTGCTCAAGGAGAGTTGAATTTAGCTCAGCTGTCAATATGTGCACATCTATATATGTAATGTTATACGTGCACCACACTGCAGAAATACACATGTTCTCCCATCAAAATATATTAATTTTATGTGTATCCAATATGGTGTGGTTACTTCATAGTATTTACAAATAAGTGTATATATAACATGATGTGTGAGTTGCTGCTTCTTATTCTGAAACTGCCCTTCCTTCTGTCTCTAAGCTGGCCTTTGTAAAAACGTGTTTCACAGGCATTTATAAGGCAATTAGAGACCCTCTTCTGCATTCCTTGCAAAGCCAAAACTTCTGCTAATCTGTGCTGCAATCGCCAAGAAGGCAAGCTCAGGCCTACAACCTGTGTGGGTGTTTGTATGTATTACCTGTATGCAAAGTACAACAGAACATAGCAAACCTGGGAAATACATTGAAAAAACAGAGCTCGAGCATAGATTTTAATAGTTAGTTAGTTAATCCAACAAAAAGGTGTAAAAGGTGACACTTTATGTGCATCGCTGCTTTATCAGGAAATGGTTCCTCAAAAGTTTTGGGCTGATGGGAAAAATACAGATAAATCCCACATCTTTGTGTTACTTCTTGAAACATACTTTGTCAAGAATTACAGTGTGCACGGCCTCTACACATGTTCTTAAATTCTCACCTGGAATTCCGGATGATTAGCGTGAGCTTTGTCTTGATAGAAGCTGCAGAGTCAGCCCTTTAGTTTGCCATGTTAGGAGAGACCATGGTAGTATAAGATTGAGGTGTTTCATTGAACCTTCGTCAAGAACGTGGTTGGGAGCGTAGCTGAGGGTTGGCGTGGTGTTGTTTTTTTTTTGTTAACAGTTGGGTAAATGTGTAAAATAGGGCCACAAATATCCCAGTAGATGTCTTGACATACTTGGAAAGCTGAAAAAAACCCCAAATATCTTAAATTAAGCTAAACTCTGGCGGAGGGGAAAGGGCCAAAGCTAAAGTCTACCTGGATGAATAAGGAACATTTACCTAGGCTTGCATTCAATTTGAGCCATTCTAGGAGGGAGAAAGGCAGGGAGATGGATATAATGAAAAGCTTGACTGCCTGTGTGCACCAAGGGGACCACTCGCTTTTAAAATCAAATTTCATCTTTTAAATCACTTTCCACATGTGTCTCTGGTAACCAAGTAAATGAAATCTTGAAATGTCCTGGGACCACGTGGCTGGATTTGAACCTGCTTACTGAGTAAGGTGGTGCCATTAATCACCAGGTGGGAAACAACAAAACCCAACAAAAACCCAACCACCCCAGAATATATAGCTCCCCGCTAACACAGACACAGGCAGAGAGATTCACAGTATATTATATTTATTGCTGTTGTTATTGGTATTTTTTTAAGTCCTTCAGTTTTTTTAAAAAAGTAGAAGCTGAGAAAATACTTAGTGGGACAGTACACATCAAGGTATAGAACATAAAACCTGGCAAAGGGAAATAAGGTTAGCAGGTAGGAGTATGATTGTAGCTGTTTGGTTGTGATGGGGAAGACTTCTCGCTGCAGAGAAACAAGCCTCTTTTTTTTTTTTTTTTTCTTTTTTTTATATTCTGTATCACAAGTAGCCTAATTGCAGCAAAACCACCAAACTGCCAGTTACACAGGAAGAGGCTTAAACTCACTAAACTGTTATATAAATAGAAAGTTCAAAGGTCTATTTGTGGCTGATGAAGCTGAGAACAGGCCATCTGTGGACCAGGTTCCTCTCCTGTATGAATGCAAAACCATACTGCGTGCCATAGCAGAGTGTTCTGTCAACATAGTCCTCAACCTGGAGGGGGTGATCCTGCTCTCCAGACAAAGGTGAACTGTTTCATTTCCAGTCTTGGGTATCTCCCCCCCTTCACCCACCTTCCCCCTTCTATCTTTGCCTTGTGTCTCTGCAGAAGACCTTCTCAGTTACTGTTCTTTCACCAAGGTCTGTAATAGCTCAGTAAATGAAAAGTCTTCTGAATGTGGAAACAGTGTTGTGTTTCTGATTGGAATGTGTGAAATAGAGTAGATAGGCTCTTTGGGAAGTAGAATGATTTTCACCCCTCCCTACTCCCCTGCCCCCCCCAATTTTTTTGGGGGGTAGTGGTGACAGTATAGGAGAAAGTCACATTTTACATGGATTTCTGTAAGGTCTTTCTCCCCCTCCTTTTCTTCTCCTTAAGAAATATTGCAGTGGAGTTACAGTTCTTGGATTTGTATTACAGACATCCCTGAGTAATTATTTGAAAATGTTTCATTTTCAATTTGCTTTGAAAGTGTAAATGGATGGATTGTGTGGCTGCTGGTGGGTGGGTGAGGGGGATTAGATGCTGTCAAAACAAGCAGCTGAGCAAGACCAAAAATAGTGTTGGGCCAAAACCTGTACTTGAAGTACATCCTGATTTAGTAATTCTTCCCTGGCTGATATTGAACTCCATGGAGTGTAAATCTTAAAAGAATTTGGCTGTTTGCAAACATTAAGCTCACATCTATCCTATGAGGCAAAATTACTATCAGTTTAACAGCATTTGAATTGTTTTCCTAATGATTCATTCAAGAATTTAATGACTTTTAAAATATACAAACTGGGATGGAGAGTAGATACTTCAGACACTGTTCAGCCTTTCTGAAGCCAGGCAGAACTTCAGAGCATTTAAGAACATTGTACGTGAATGCCAATTATACTGTTTGGGATTTTCTTTTGCAGTAAAACATGGTGTTACGATGCAGGTCCTTCAGTCAAACAGAATTATTCCTTTTGTTGGTCTGACAAGAGAGGTACTACAACCTGAAATTTAACTAAATCATTTCAGGGGAGTATGTGATGCTCTGTAAAGGATTAAGTTAAATATAGTAAATGATCTCTGAAAAAAAAATAGGTGGACACTGCTGGTCTTTTTGAGCTTCTCAGGACTGAGTACTCTCCAGCATCATGAAAGGACTTTTATGAGGTCCAAATGATGTTTTTATGAGCCAAGCAAAATTCCCATCATAAGAGATAGGACAAAATTTGCTCTAAGTCTTACAAAAAAAGCACACGGGCCTTAATACAGCATGCTCGATAGGCAGGCCTAATTTTAAGCAGACAAGCAGTCCTATTGAAACAACTCTGATTTAAAGGGAAGTTTTACTGAACTGTGTTCTTTATCACTCCTAAAATGCTCAATGTGTTTTACTATGGACTAAACCCCAGTTTATGTTATTTTTTGACTGAAACCTATCAGCAGTTTTATGTGACTGCACAAATAACTAAGCAGGCAGAAAGAATGCAAATATTAAATCCCCCCACCCCCCAAAAAAAAAATATTATTTTGGGAAATGTCTTATACACTGAACCCGTGAAGCATGTGGAATAAGCATCTAAGCAGATAGGCCCCTGGTATCTTTAGTTTGAGGTAATGAAATTTCTTTGTACATAGGACTTGAAGGATTGGGCTACTGGATGCTTGTTAAATGTATATAATCAATAAATATCATAAAGTACCCATGTCTTGCTCCAGCTTGAGCGTGAGTCAGTAGGCAGTGATGTCAATGAAGATGCTCCCCATTGACTTGAGAGAGTACTGGATCTGACCCTGTTTTGGCCAAAAGGCAGACTTCATGAAATGTGAAGCAACTCTCTAATGACCAGGATCAGCAAGGCACTTTGTGCACATTTAATACTATGCATGTGGAAAAAACTCCACAGAGCCCAATTCTGAACCTGTCTAATTCAAATTTACTGCCTTTCTTTTGAGGAGGAAGAAAAGAAAAATGGAGAGGAAAGCTTGAATCTTTTCTCTTGGTTGCAGTTAACAGAATGGATTTTATAAAGCCATCAAACATCTATTAACACCAAAAACTGAAACTGTGCCACAACTCTGGATTTTGCAGTGTTATGAATTCTTTCTTAAGCATTGAAAAAGAAGATAGTAAATCCAGTAATATGTCAACTTAGTATAACCTTCCAGACCACTCATAATATAATATAGTCGGGAAGTCACAGCTGTGACTCGAAAAGACAGCTCTCTCATCCTTTTCTTGTTACTGAATGTTCTGTATTGATGCTTTGTAATCAAAATATTTGTTTAAATTGTTGTAATAGATTTGGTCAGAGGTTAGAGGGTATGTTACTTCTGACTAAGGGACCACTGTTGATACAAAAAATGAGAGGAAGTATGGCAATGTGCACATCAGAGCTTTTTAAACTCCATTTTGAGTGACTTCTAATGATACAGTTGTTTGACCAAAGGTTCAGTCTCCACTTGTGAGTGGAGATTTTGGGAAATGAGCTTTGGGGTTTGTTTTTAAAAACTCTCTACTCAAGCCCAGTCTCACAGAAACTTGAATTGCATATTGCTACTTAATTTCAACAAGAACTGCTGTTGAGTGCAGTCAGTGTGATGAGTTTACAAGGCTGGGCTTTTAGTACTGAGAAAATAACATGGAACTAGAGAGCTGAGGTAAGAGAAGAACCCAAAACTTCCTGCAGTTAACTTCCCAGCTGTTAAACTGTTTTATCATGGAAGGAGTGTTTTTCAACCCATACGTAGCAGATCTCTACCATAAATTATTATGACTTTTAAACAAAGGTCTAATCAGTAGTCTCTTCTTCTGTAAAACTATATCACACCTTTTAATGACATTTTATGAACGTGTTCAAACCAAGCCACTGAGAGAAGAAAACTCTTATTTGGGCAGTTTATTTCTTTATGTGACCTCAGCAGTTAATATGTGTCTTTTTACTGGAGATTATCTGTGAGTCCTTATTCCAGGTGATTTGGGAGGGTGAGTTTTAAAGAGAGCTGGAGATGATGCCATAACTGGAAGCTCAGGGAATGCCATTTACTACGTACAACATGTGAGTCTTGTTTAGTGAGGAGCTGTAGTCAGCAGTTCAGATTCCTGATTCAGATGCTGCATGATGCTACCAGTTATAGTAAGACATGAATAGCCCACTCATAATTACATGTTTTTATAGGGCTGGGGTATTAACAACCAGAAAAGAAGAAAATGAGATGAAGCACCAACTTAAAAATCACTCAGTTGTTCCTTTGACAAGTATTGTGATAGCTATTTTTGTATTGCTGTGGGTGTACATGGTGTTGTGGAATAAGTAAATGCTGTAGATCTACATTGCTTTCAGTGCCTGGGACTCAAACCTGCAGATGTTTTACTACTGAAACTAGAGCTTTTTCCTTATTGCACTTTGCATAGTGCTTAGTGACATGGTTTAGTGGTGGATGTGGCAGTGCTGGGTTAAGAGTGTACTTGAATATAAAGGTCATTTCCAACCTGAATGATTCTGTGGACTATTGTCAGGATGCGACTGTAGTTAGAAGTTTTCTTCTTGGTCATTCAAGTGTAGGCCCTTATGACAGGTGGTGGTGGTGGTATCTGTATCTTGCAAAGTGATAGACACCTAAAAGTAAGACAGGGTAAAACCAGAGCAGTAGCTCTGGTAGCTTGTGATCTGTGCAGAGGAGGTGGCTTCACAATGGAATGCTTTTCATGTAAAATATTTGTAAGTCTGAGGGTAACAATGCATTATGTAGGTCTACTTGTTCTTTTTCATCCTTTACTGTGTCACTGGTTTAGGTCAAGATGTCGTTTGTGAGGGAAAAAGCAAACCACTGTCAGTAGAGAAAGCAAATGCAAAGCTTTAAATATAAAACTGGGAAATATAAAAATGTCTTTAAGGTTGCTAGGCCCCATTTATTTCAGTCCCATGTCATGAGGGAAATGAAGATCCTGCAGTAATATAGTGCTTAGATGAGTCTGTTTCTATGTCAGTAGCTGGTGCTTATATAGCTATAGCTTGGAGTAGCCAAATCACATATAAAAACTTTGGGTTGCTCTTTCAAATGTGGGGGTGCTTTTTCTTCCAGTTTCTTTCCTGTAGAACAATGGAATGACATTCTCCCTGGTGTTTCCTATGAAGACTAATGATGAGGAATTATCTTCTCTGTCTACAAGTGTTTAAAAACCCATTAGTTAGGGTGCCTGAAAGAATTCCAGTACAAGTCAGTGGGTGTGGTGAAGCTGATTGTAATGGGAAGCGGACTGGGCCCTAGGGCTGGTGGTCAGCGGGGAGGCAGAGCTGCAAAGAATACTGTGCATATGCTATAGTAAGCATTTTCATAGATCTCCTCTGTGGGAGAAGACAATGGCTTTGGAGCTCATATTTACTCAAAAAGAAGTCCTTTGATTTTCATGGCTTTATGCTTTGTTGCACATTGGAAAGCCCATTTGTCTTCACCAAACCTTTGAAGAGGGATAGGTGAAGGGCTTGAGGCATTGGCCAGTGGCTGAGGGTAGCGGTTGCTTGGAGAAGGAGCCAGGTTGCCTTGCTTATTTTGGTAATGCTTGGCAGAGTTGTCCTTTTTAAGTTTGGTAAATCAAGGTGAGTATATATTTAGGAAAAGAACATGCATTCTCTTACTCGCACTGCCACCAGCTGCTTTATGGCCTTTGGAAAGCCACTTTGTGTTTGTCAAAGTGGGGTAATGGTATTTATGACTTTGGTGATTTGCCTTTTTTGTTCAGGTGGAAAGCATGAGAGATAAGGGCCAGCTGCGTAGTTACCTTTATCTGATGTTTCTGTTCAGTTTTTCATCTTCGTCAGCTGGGAGATGGTTTTTGACATTTTCTCTGCTCTGAACTTCAGCTATGTAGTCCTTCACTAGTTTGCTTGTACTGCATTACCTACCAGAAGAGCAGAGAGTGTTGACGCACATTGTCTGTGGCATAGCTTATGCACTGAGGTCCTGTGTGTTGGATGCAACTTTTGTGCTGATGATATCAGACACGTTTAGAAAAATGAGGTGACATTTCTGGCCACAGACCTCTCAAGCGATGTTGATTTATGTCTCTCTGCTTTACCTCCTTTTGTAAAGTGAGAGAAATAACGTCTCAGAATTTTACTGGTAGGCTAAGGCGTTTTGCAGAGAAGTCATCATCATTACCCATTCTTATACATGGGGGAATGGAAAGAGAGGAGCGAAGTGACTTGCAGAAGGACTCTGCATTGGTCAGGACTGCTGTCAGCTGGGTTCCAGTTCACTGCTTGCCCACTCTGATGGGTATATTTTCCTATTCCACAGGGGTGTGATGAGGTTAAGTCCCTTAATGTTTATGAATGTTTATGGTGATAGAGCAAGACAGGAACCTAGGCAGATATATTAGTAGGGGAAAGGCAAGCCCATAAAGAGAAATGGTAGGATTTGAGCAGAGTGTATCTGCAAGGAAAGGTAATCGAAGCAGAGAAACTCTTTTGAAGGGCAGAATTTATTTACAGTGTGCATATTTGATACAATTTGTCCTGCTCTCAGCTGGATAGCAAAGGCCATGGACCTTTCAGAGACAGAACGATCTTGTTACTCCAGAAGACTTGTCATTTCCCGGGTCTTATAGCAAAGCTTTGTATATGCAGCTGTAGCTTAAGTAAACGTCATGTCTTGGATGCTTCACTGAATAGTACATGCACACTTTTTCAGAAGCATTGTTGCTCTTTGAGCCAGCTGCCTTTGTTTCTAGCAGACCGCCGCTTTGTTGGTTAACCCTGGGCATGAGTTTTGTTCACATATGTTATTAGACTGAACATATTTTCTATTTATACCACTTGGGGATACAAATTACTGTGTTGTGTTTAGCAGGCACTAGGAAGAGTACATCTTTATGATGAAAAAAAAATTAAATTACAGAGGCAAAAATTTATTCAAAGGTCTTTTCTTTCAAGGTTCAAGGGAAAACATGCAGCAGAAACAATTGATGGTCTCTATTTTTATATCCCAGAAAAGCAGGAGGTATTTGCGCATTTGTGTCTTAATAGATTATGTTGTTGGAATTTGGTTCTGAAATTAACAATGGACTTTTGAAGAAAGGAATGAATTTTGCTGAAATCCTGTGTATAATTTAAGGCAATTAGGGAGATTGCTATTAGCGTACATACTTAGATGTACTGTCTTCATGACTTTGATAGTTGTCTGTGGGCCTAAAGTTGCACTAGAAGGCTGAGCTGAAGGACACTGCAGCTGGTGTTAAGTTTTTCATTGGTTTTGTGAACCCTAAAACATACTTAGCTGGAGCTTCCTTTGCTTTCTCTCTCCATTTCTGGAGAAGATGACCTTTACCTACTCTGTGGTAGAGCTCCAAAAACATTATGCAATCTATTGCAGTATTTTTTGTTACTGCTCAGCCTTTCCTGCTCTCTTTAAAGAGCCCTTGCCCAAACTGACTGTTCTTTAATGTGCATGTGGAGGAATCATAGAAAAAGGCAGATAATTAAAGAGAGTTTTGCTGTTTATGTAGGAAAACACCTGTGTGCTCATTCAGAATCATACAGCCCCATCAGCAGGACATTGAGCACTTTTGATTGTGCTCATGACTAGGTGTTATCCTCATCAGCATAATAAATAATATGCTTCCTTGTCACATCACTCTGCCTGGTTCTTTCCTCATTATCCACGCATTAGAAAACACATGAGATTTCCACAGATAACCTGATATCTAGAAGGCTTTTTTCTCCTGTATATCGATAACTGAGAGTATTCTGACAGCTGTATTTCAACCAGATTGGGGTTATTTTAGATTTTTGTATATGATTCTCGCTTGTGTAAACTCACACAACCTTCCTGCAAATTCAACTTCAATGATAAAAGGTCTCATCAAAAAATTGAGGCAGGCTAGAATGTTTGGTTAAGATTTAATATCTTTCTGACTAATTATAATGCCATGTCAATATATGCTCTAATATGTGTGGAAAGAAAAGGAACATAAACGATACAGTTCTATTGTACCAGGTCTTTTGTAAACAATTAACGATTAGGTGGATGTCTGAAGCAAGGGTGAGAGAATTGATAAACCTATTCCAAGGGGCTTGAAAAGTTGACATGAATTCTAAACGGAGATTAGGAGCAAATGATGACAACCAAGCCAGCATTACCTCAGTTGATTAATTTATAAGGATACTGGTCAATGATTTTAACCAACAGCTACGCATAGTAGAATCCTAATGGGATCTGTCTGTTAAGATTACATAAAGTAGAGCATTTGATTTATTTCATAGCTTTCCAACGCTCCACTTTAACTTCATACAAATAATGCATTAGTCACACTGGATAAAATGGCGTATTGAATAAAGTTGTGATTTTGTCTGCTTCTTATAATCTGATTTTTATAAAGGATTAAATCTGTTTTAGTAGTTTATTCATATCATAAAAGAGATTGTCAGTTGAATGAAATCTTTACATCTGCCACTTTCTATCTCATTAGAAAAGACAGTAACATAAAGTTCCTCATTTCCTCCCAGTCTGTTTTATCCCGTGGTGTGTCTGAGTGTGTATATCTTCTGTACATGTTTGTATATTAGAATGTCAGTGTCTTTTCGAAGTTGTGGTTAAGACTGCGTCACAGCTTGGTGGGGTGGGTGAAGTGGTGTAATACGATGAGGTTATAAATGTTCTGGCAAAGAAAATACCCAATCAGGAACAAATGGGGGATGTGGCAAGGGGTGAGCATCAAAAATGTGAAAATGATGTCTTTTAGGGGCCTGAGCACATGTGTATGCACTGCCAGACTCTGCAAGGTATTTAAGTACATGCAGTGCTTTACTGTGAGTGTGCCTACGTCAGCAGACGCAAGTGCATGCCTCATGATAAGAGCATGTTGACTTACGGCTGATTTAAGAGGGCATGAAGGTTGGGCATTCCTCAGAACTTAAATGCGAATCACCAGTTTGGATCAAACTGTCCAACTCTGTCATGGTTCCAGTGGTTTTTAAAGCATTCTTTTAATTCAAATGCATGGTTGTTGGTTTTATTAAGCTAAATATTTAACGCAAAATTACAGATTTTGGTATTTTTATCCTTTGTTTTCAAAATGGTGGTTTACTGTTTGTATGTTTTATTCATTTTGTTTAAATGTCTATCAATGGCAGGATGCTGCTGCTGCAACTGACAGTTGTTTTCACATAGACCTTTAAAGTCAGAGCAGCAGATGATCTTACCATAGATGTTTTCTTATTTGTATTTAAGGTTCTTGCCATTTCAGTTTAAACCCATTAAGTAGTTAGGACCTGACTTGGTCTTCTGAACATGAGGTTCTATTTGTTTCTGATGTTGAGCAGAGAGGTAGTATCCGGGTCTTCAGTTTCCTTTTTAGTCAAAAAAAGCAGAATCTGAGGATCTCTGCTTTCCCTTCTGAGGACTTGCTGAGAATGAAGCTTCTTCATTCACGTTTTCATTTGTTGATACATTTTGTGGTTTCACTGGCTCTGGTGTTTCAATCTTGGCTCTTTTTCCCACATACTTCGAATCAGTAGGAGTATTTTGATAAAAAACGTGTAGTTAGCCTCCTCTGTAGAGCAAGGAGCTGCTTGCAAACGGTGGGAGCAGTTGTAGCGCCTGGGTGGGCAGAGAGGCTTGTGCCAGGCTCTGCCCTCATGGAAGGCCTTGAATTGCCAGTGTTAGTACAGGATTTACACCCATTTGATTCCCAGCACAGGATTGGGTCTGCCTCTGACTCCAGCAAGCTTCTTGAACAAGACTTTAAGAATCGCCTATCATTCATTGGCTCACTTTATTTTAGGAGAAATGACAACAGGACCCTAGCTCTTTGCTCACCCTGGCCGTTCCCTCTTGCAGCAGTGATGCTCCCTGGCTGAGCCCTGCAGTCACAGCTGAGTCATTTTTTACTTAAATTGTGTTTGTTACTGAAATTGAGGGGAAAAAACCCTTTGCTTGTCATGAAAGTGTTTTTGGTCATGAGTACTTTGCCATGTTGAAGAATGCTCCTCAAAATGGCAGTGCTGTTTGCTGAGGTGGAGATGCACCCTGCGCTGTAGTTTTTGGGGCCAAATCCAGGGAGTGTCCACAGGTTTGTTTGCTGAGGGCAAGCAGTTTCCATTTGGTGCTCCTGAAGGAACAGTGCCCTCTTTCTCAGCTAAATTTAAATATCCTCTGTGGCAGGTTTGCCTACACACACGAAGAAGCTCTAGTATATCTGACCTTGCTTTAAAAATGAGTAGTCCTAAGACACAGCTCCAGTGTGTGCTGGTGTTTGGCTCCAGCGGCACGGGGGGAGGTGGGCACTGCAGGTGTCTCGGGAGCCTTCCCCAGCCACCCTCCTCTACAGCTTGTTGGAGAGGTCATCCTGGAGCCGCACATGGCTGGAGCACACTGCTATCAGAAAACCTGGCACCTTCTGTAGGCAGCACTTTTTAAATAGAAGCATTTGTCAGCTTTCTTACATATGTAGTAGCATAATTTCAGGGGCGGACGCACGCAGATTCCACCCCTATTGGAATATTGCTATTCAAGAACGTGAATGGCTGCTGGACCCACCGATTTGTAACACACCGAGGACTGTTGGAACCTTCCAGCACTTGGTTAACAAATTATCTAGTGAGGTGGTTATGGCATATGACACAGCATAAGTATTTAAATATGAAAGAGCGGTGCCACGCTGTTTATTTTTTTGTCAGGAGTACTGACTGTATCTCTGAATAAACAGACAACAGCCTTTTATGGGAGATTATTTTTTTTTAGTATATTTTATTTGGCAGCTGTTTGTCTCAATAGGAATACTTCAATAGTATTTATTGTATTTTGTGCTGGTAGGGGGGAGAGCCAAAGCAGAATCTGAGCAGTTTTACTTGCTTTACTTATGAACAATAAGAAAATATTGCTGTATTAATTACTGTTGTGCTTTATTGGCAAAAATAAAGAGATCCTATAATATGAAATTGCTAATATAAGAAAGGCTTTGATTTTCTCATTAGCACAGGATATTTTGCATCTGTTCTGGTTCATGAGTGCATTGTCGGCACTTAAATAATAATAATGACTCAGTAATGAATAAGAATAACAGCAAATAGGCATGTGAGTATGCAGGCAGTCAGGCACCCTTTGGTGTTGTATCAGTAGGTTGGTTTTGGAGGTCTTGCAAAATGAGCTGCTCCCATATGCCCATTCAGACTTTCTGAGATCATTGCACAGCCTGGAAATCCATTTTGCTTCTGACATGGCTGGGTTATATACAAGCACTTTTTCATTGTGTGTCAGGAATAAAGTGTTACAAAATTCTCAGTTGAAATGGAAGATGTATGTTTCTTCCACTTACATGTTTCTAAGTTTCCATTTCTGTTCTATTTTTAATTTATTTTTTGTGTGTGTGTGGATAGTCGTAAGTATCTCATTATTTTGAATTTGTGAAAATCTCAGAGGTCTGGATTGGTTTGCCAGCCTTTCAAGTTTGTTCTTAAAAGTGTAGCCTGGAAACACCTTCACTACAGTTCAACTCCTTTTGTTCACTCAGTTCAACTCAACGGTCCCTGCTTCTGTGGTTACTATTACAAAACCAGATAATGTTAAACTAACGTTAGCAGTCTGTCTTGAACATCAAAAAGCCTAGGAGTCTAATATTAAAAGTTTCAAATGCTGATTTGATGCTTGGTTTATAGCACTGTCTCCCCTTGTATGAAGTCGCCTGCCTGTATAATATGCCACACAGTACAATTTATGGATTTAATTTTTTTCAGTTCTTATCTAATACTGAATAGTTAAGAACAGTGACAAGTGAAGGATAGCACAATACTCTATTGTTAAATCAGTGGCTAATTTAATCAAGGAATGTTAACTTCTAGCCTTATTCTCAAAATAATTTGGATTAATGATGTATCTTAATGGTTCTGAGTTTGAGAAAAGGAAGATGCTTAGTCCAAGTTGGGGGAAAAACATCAGCAATTATGCTTTGAGTTACTATTTTCTTAAAACGCTACTCAGCATTGTAAATTATACCCTTATGACCCTGCAGCTCAAGGGAGAGTCATAAAAAAACATGTGTGTGTATAAACAGTAATCTGGAATTTGACAATTCTGGTCAAAATACTTAAAAGTTCTGGGCTGACAGATGAGAGGGCATCTTCTGTGCGAAGAGTCTAAAGTGTACCTGCTATTTGATGGTACCTTAAGAGAAATTACTAAAAAAATGGCCTTATTGATTGCTCCAAGTAATACTTGCATTATGAAATCTGCATGTGTTAATGTGCACTTCAACGATATCTGGGAAGCAAAGGAAAGCAAAAGTGGATTTTTTTCTTTTCCTTATTGATCAAAATTGTTTTTTTGGTCTAACAGTTCTTAACTATTAACCACACAAACCTTACAATACATGCGTGGTTAAAATAAAACACCAAAGGAGAAATAAAAAAGATAATAAATAATTTAAAAAAAAACAACAACCCAACAAAAAAAAAAAAAAAAAAAACACAAAAAACAAACCCAAAACCAAACAATACTCAACTTTCTCCAGCTAAAACAGTTCAGCCCTGGATAAACCAAAATAAATTGGTAAAGCAAGTAGTATAATAGCACGTGACCTGTAAAGTACTTAAAGTGATCTCTGAATGGAAGCTACCCTAAGTCTGCTTCTTGTCACAGTAATTTGTCTGGCTTAAGGGCAAACTAAGTGGGTCTCCTTAGCAGTACAAGAGCAAGTAGATCACCAGGTAAGATCAGATAGGAGTCTCTGGTGGTAACAATGGAACTACAACACAGCTCTGCTTTTGACACCATTTCTGCTGCTATTACTGCTGTTAATAAGTGTGCTAATTATCATGAACCTGATAAGGCTTATATTAATTGACTGAATTAAATGTTAAATAGAGAATAGTTTAGTAGACTTGACAGGTGCTGGTTTGCCTAGTTGCAGCGTTCAGAGTAAAGGCATGCTTCAAAATGAAATAAATATCTGTATTTTAACCCTTAGATCTTGGAGAGGCTTAAAATGTTCATATTTGAGGACTCAAATAGAAAAGCTTAAGTTTTTCAGAATATCTTCTTCCTTTCTCCCCTGTCCCGTGATACTTCATGCAAGGACAATTAGGTCTTGCAGGTTTTGTATTGCAATAAAATCCCTGTGTAGTTATTTGTCACATATTTGCATGTCACAGACTCATGTGGCCTGCCTGTTTTAGTCTCCAGACGCTATGACAGCAGTAAATGTTGGATAATAAGTAGCAACAACAACCAGTGCTCTGGCTGTAGACTAGATGTGGAGTTCCAGTTAGAGGGCACATTGCTCTGGGCTTTTGGGCAGATCATCTCTTTATCACTCTGCGTGTTCACAAAATGGATACCGTAGTGTACACATGGCTTTAGGAGCAGTTTAGAGCATGCCAAGTAGTTCATTCTTATGTCCAAGCAAAACACTATCAGTATTAAAGCACTCTTCTTTTTCCTGGGAGGAGGGCATTTCCTGATTTACACAAGTGTTTAAATGCTCAGTGTTGTAAGAGTAGACTTGGAAATGGACATGGAATAAACAACCGTGATACCTGTGGTGGCATCACAGACATTTTTTGGAAATGCTGGAATATTTATAGTATATTTTTATGTATTCTGTAATTAGGCATTGCCATTAATGCATACGACCTCTTCATTTTAACTGTCAGGAGAGCCGTCATGCAATAACGTATGCTGCAGCACACAGCAAGAGTCATCAGCATTTGTCATTTCTCAGCTATGTTTTATTACTTTTAAAATATTTTCATTCTTTTTCCCTTTTTCCTTCCAGTAAACAATGTATATATGTACAGCAGACAGATCTGGAAAACAGTGTCCTCTGACTATCAAGAGGCCTTGGACAGAATGAGGTTCTTCCTCTGTGCCCAGTGAGGTTCTTCCTGTGTGCTCAGGCCTGGCTGCTTCCAGAAAGAAGGGACATGCTTCAGTCCCCCTTCTTCCTGTGCTCGATGCCCACTGTAATCTGAATCATGCTTGCTAGAGACTGACTTTTGCATTCATTCTTGCTACATAGTACTCTCTCTCAAAAAGCACTCGCAAAGTAATCTTCCCAGTAACCCGACAAAAGGCAAACCTAGCGTGAGCCTTATGCAGAGTTTCAAGACTCTGTAATGTCAATGTGAATGGGGCTGGAGTGGTACCTCAGAGTTAGTTTTGATGCACGTGCAATAAAAATAGCTGTGTGCTTTCTGCCCTGTGCACGCCACCTGTTCCAGTGAAAAGAGGAAGTCTTAGTTGCTTATAATGGTCATGAAACTAGCTGCATTTTACTGGGACATACAGGTGCAAATAACCCCCTATTTTAAATTATATAAGGCAATAAACTGGCTGTGGAGAAATTAGAATGCAGCTGGACTGATGTCCAGAGCGAGAGTGACTTAATTCTCTTGGTGCTCCTTTTCCTACCAATGCATGGTAATTACCAGACGTTACACTTTGTTTTGGATTACAAGATCATCGCACGCTTTTACTACATGCAGTGCTTTATTGAAACTATCCTGCATTATGTCTACAAAGTTTTTAAAAAAGCAAACAAAGGAAAAAATTACAATTACTTCCTGCCTGAGGAACGTGCTGCAGGGCTTTGCTTTTTTTTTAGTTTTTAGTTTTGTATTCAGTAATTTACTGTTTGTTCTAGAGCAGCAGTGAGTGGGAGTTAAACTTTAAGTGCACATTTGGCTCTTTAAAAAGACATTTAGTGTACAATTACTGCTGTTTACCATCTTATAATTGTTGTGTGTTTAGGCTTAGTCAAGCTTAGGAAGATGGGTATCTGTAAGCTTTGAGGGCTACAACTCCCTGTCCTAGTTTTTTACAGAAGATAAAGTAATTGCATATATTGAGACAGATAGAGAGATAATACAACACTTTGTGCTGTGATATTTTAGTGATTAGTGTAAAATAAACACATAGACAAAGAGAGGCTATGGTAGAAGATGCTGTATGTGGCTTCAGCTTCAGTCAATGATACTCAACATGATGCTCAAATCAGATGGGGGAGCCAAGACTGCTCTTCATGGAGTCTCCAGATTTGCTGGTCTGGTTTGCACAGGTGCATGGTTTGCAAAACACCGGGTTTAAGTGAGGGGCTGTATTTGTAGTAACAACTATACGTTACACCACATCAGAGCAACCACCTGCTGTCATGCCTCACTTGGGAGCCTCATGAACAGAGCTGTCAGCACATCCAGTGACATAGAGAACTACCTCCATCAGCCTTTTTTGGTGAATGGTGGACATCTCTGTAGATAGAAAATAGTGGAAAGGTGGATGAGTATGTAGTTGGGAAGACTCAAATCTGTATCAGGATCTCTACAGTGCTTAGAGTACAGTTTATGGGGGCAACCAAGGGTTGGAAGCTGCAGGTTTCCCAGTTTGAGGTCCATCACAGGAAAAGGGCACTTGCATGTTGCATCTTGCCGTGTAGCTTGTTGCTCGGTAAAACCGTTTGTCTTTTCAATAATACATGCACAAAGCACTTGAGAAATATGGCTGAATCCAGGTGTAAAATCTGTAGAAGATGGTATTTCCATATTACGGGCACTGAAATGCGATCTTATGTGACTTGGCAAATGTTACTTTGCTAACCAACGTTGTTTGGATCTTCTTGAGGAGGAAATATATTTCTGAGGAATGGACTGAGATGGGAATGTGATCTCTACAGTGAAAATGTAAATTAAGTTGTATGGGTTGATTTTGCTTTGAAGTTTGTTGAAAAGACAGTTGTGTGAGAACAAAACATAACAAATGTGTAACTGAAAATGCCATAGTACTTGAAAGGCAGGAGGGGATAGGTAGTTAAAAAACATCATTAGCCCAAAAAAGTATCTTCTTTCTTTAATTCATTTTTCTGACCCACTGTAATTGGAAGATGTAGCTCTGCTGTTTTTCTTTAAACAGGAGAATATTACTGGATTTCAAGTCAGTCATCTGAAAGTTTTCACTTAAAAATGTAATGAATGCTTTCAGCTCTATTTGTAAGAAATGTTTTTGGATTACAGATGCTCTAGAGAAACAAATATGTTTGAGGGCTATTTTAGAACTGAAAACCGTTGAGAAAATGTTTCTATCATTCAAAAAAAGATCTGAAGCTCTAAGTATGTATTGTGACTGTCATTAACTTTCATCCTCAGAATGCAAAGGACAGCTAATCCTTCCCTCCTTGGTAGGAGTCAGATGCAGCTTTTTAACTTTTATCTTCATGGGTCTGGGTTTGTTGTTTTTTTGTTGTTTTTTTTTAATGTAATTTTAATGAAAAGGTGGATCTGGCATTATAAAGCAGTTGTTTATTGCTTATCTTCTGATGTCACAATAATAGGAGTTCCAGTGGTGTTACATATTTTTTCTTCTTTTTTTGAATAATATTATATATATTCTGCAGTTAAACTTTGATCTTGTGTTTAGTCCTGTGCGTTGAAATCCATGACACTTTCTTTGGGCTTTATCTGTAGCCTTTTAAAATCAACTGATATTTTTTTAGCAGACTCTAATAGTCTCTGAAATGAGACCACAGAGCTTGAGTACTTGGGTGTTACAAAGGTGGAATATGCGGAGGGAGGTGGTGAAGATCAAATCCACCCTCCCATTTGAAGGGTGGAGATAAAGCCTGATAATAGTACCCCACCTCTCCTTGATAAGGCTGCTCTGTCTGTGTTAATGCTGTTCCTCCTCGCCGTGGTGAACTTCACCCACTGACATTAAATCCTCTCTCATAAGTGACTGGTGTACAAGCCTACTCTGTGATTTCCAGGCGTGTCAAGGGATTTAGCTGTACAAGCTTTTTCTTGTATTTGAAATGCAACTTTTTGATAGTAATAGGAGGCATGGATCAAAATCTGTGATTCATCCTTTCTTGTACCCATAAAATCCTGTAACAATAGCCAAGCTAATTAATATAGTTAATTAATTTGTTCAGACTGCTAACTAGTAGGAAAAAAACCCTACCACAAACCAGAAATCCTAAAGCCTTTCTACTTGTAAAAAAAAAAAAGCTTTTGTTTTTAATGTGAATACCCTTTTTTTTTAAATACTAAACATTTCTATGGAAAAATAAATTTTTCTGTAAAGTATAAAATTTCAGCAATCTTATGTCAGTACTGGTGGAATTTTTTTTAATCATTTTGCCAGTGGAGGAGGAAAGCTGTTTTGCTTTAAGAAATAAATCTGAGCATCTCTTAATAAACACTAGCATTACTGTGTTTTTTATCTCTATGTGCTTTCATAAAAGGTTCTTTTTAGTGCAATACACATTTGGTTAAATTCTGCAATACCTTAATGCCTTTCATGCTAGTGCATCCCAAGGCACTTTACAATCTGTAAAGTTAACATTAGAAATGCAGCACATAAAATTCCCTAAGACAGTCCTTTTTAAAATGCTGAATAAAACATCTAAACTGTTAAGTTTGGATTAAATGGCCCAGCAGTTGGTACATTTTTTCTTTCTGTGAAAAATATGTTTGAAACAAATGACTGAAATGAATAAAGACTCTGTAAATAATATGACTTCAAATGATATTCATGAAGGCCAAAATCTGCCATTCTGGAGGAGAAAGTCTAGACATGTACAAAGTTCAGCTCTTTTAATTAAGAGAGAGCAATACGCTGCAGTGAGTCAGAGCAATTTTATAATCCAAATGCTGCTAAAAGGGGCTCTTGTCAACTTCAAAATCTTATTTGTTTTGTAATCACTGGGTAAGGAGACTTGCTGGCTGAGGAGATATATGTCTCTCTGAGGTTTGAATGCAGTCCAGCCTGGTAGTGACCAAAAGCTGTTACCATCTGATAACTGTTTGTTAGGCTACGCAAAAGAATTGTAGTCTCCAACCAGTTCCCAGTGTCAACATCGGAAAAACCACCCCCATGCTTGGCACTAATTATTGCCCTTGCTGGCAGCCCTGGTGAGGAGGCCAAGGTTTGACTGTTATTTCCCCTTTCAGTCCTTGCAGTGGTCCTGCTGAGAGTATGTGTGTCTGGTTTGTGGTTAAACGGTGTATGCTCTGTTCTCTCCAGGGCTGTCAGCCTGGCATCTTTTATAAGTACAGATTTTTATCATTAAAAACCCAAGATCCTTCATCGTCTTCTTACTCTACCTTTAGGTCTGATGTGAGGTGATTTTTTTTAGGTTGATTGCAGGTTTTTTGTTTAGTGGCTGTCTGTTTGTTTTTTTAACAAATAATAAAGAACAACAAAAACAACAACAAAACCAACCAAAAAAGAACAACAACAACAACAACAAAAAAACAAACAAACAAAAAACACCAAAACACAAAACAACTCCAAAAAATAACAAACTCAACAAACCCTCAGAGCAAAACAAAAGCAGTAGCAGGTATGAATTTGTTGTGCAGGATAAAATGAGGCCAGAAAGAATTGGTGCTTTTAAAAATTGTTTGGTTTGGGTTTTTTTTTCAAATTAAAAGAAATAAAATGTACACTGAAACATAAAACCAAGAATAACAGCCAGCTGATAGCAGTGGCGTACATAAGAGGAAAAAAAGCCCAGGATTATGCAGCCTCGCAAAGAGCCAACAGATGTTCAGGGCGGGTTAGAAAAACAACATGATCAACGGTATGAAAGCTGCGACAGATCTAAACAAACCCCCAAAATAGATGCGATTCTAGAATAAGCCTGAAAAAGAGAAAATCATTATAGGCTTTCCTCAGCACAGCCACTGGTCTCTGATAAAACCAGATTGAAACTTCTCAAAAAGGGAATTTATATCATTGCGGGTTTCCAGCTTCATTGCTAGAGACTTCTCATGCACCTCTGCCACTGGGTAAAGTGGAAACAGGGTGGGAATGAACAGTCTGTTCCTCAGATGGGATAGGTGCCTGAAGAAGGAGCTAATTGATGACCCTGTAATGGAGTGACACTTTTTTAGGAATTGAAACATAGTTGTATCACTTGAAATGGTTGGTTGCTTTTTTTTCATTTTACTGGACAACTTGAGCTGGAAGGAGGTCCACACAGGCTGTGTAGTCATATAAAATCACCTCTCTCGCCCTTGATGCAGTGGTGTTCATTCCTATAAAATAAAGGAAATCTGCCGTGCAGGTGAAACCCGATGAGCGTGTGGTAGTGTCAGGGATGCTGCTGTCCCTTGGCTGTGGATCACAGCCACTGCTCTGAGGCTCAGATCAGTGTTACTGCCAGACTTAACCATCCTCTTCTCTCAGCACTGGAGAAATTGCTTGTCCTGGCAGAACTGAGGGCAGGATGTCTGAGGCGGGGCTTGGACCTGTAGGAACCCAGTTACTCTCTCCTTGAGGTGCATAACCACTTGCCCTCAGACACTGGTGAGACAGAAATGAGTCCTCTGTGATGCATTTAGTGGTTTGAGGCCCTTTCACACCTCCTTGAAATTGTTTGTCACCTTAACTGCCACTTAATGGATCTAATGCCCATTTACTCCAGGGAGGACTAAAGCTGTAGACATCTGATGCTGTCTCTGAGGGGACATCTGGCCTGGGCAGGAGTCCTTCTGGTTGAGGGATTTGGGGCTGCCCTTGGCCCCAGCAGTGCAGCAGGGAGCCAAACTGGGGGTGAAGGTGGAGACCGAGTGGCTTTTTTCAGGAAACCTTCTTTAGTGTGGTGCTGTCTGCTACCTACCCCAATGTGAGACCACAGCTGTTGGAACCAGCCAGGCCTCTTAACCTGTGACTAAAAAGTGCCATTTTGAAAAAGCAAGTACGTATGGGTCTGGTTAAGTTCTTTAAATTTTAATAAGATAGAGTGTGAAGTATCTTGACTTGTTACGGGCAGGGTGTGATGCCCAGGTGGGTGCCCACTGAGGGAGGCCAGCTCCTGTGGCATGGGTGCCATGCGGGGTGAGGCGTGCTCCTGCTGCCTGGGCTCACACCGTTCTTCTCTGGGCTAGTGGGAGCCCTCTTGAAATACTAATCATTGAATCTACATTATTTTGTATAAATTATGCAAATCTGGTAGCAGTTGCGCACCGCTGTGGTTTAAGTGGATCTCATGCTGTACTTACAACTTCACATTGGACTGACACAGGTTTTATTCACTACAATAAATGGGTTTGCTGTAGAGTGTTTGGAATGCAGCCGGTCATGGTAAGTGGTTGTAGGTGATGCTGGTGCACTCTGTTAAGGTTTATTTAATAATATATTCTTCAGTGGAGAAATCCAGAAGGTCAGTGAGCTCAACTCGCTGATGTACACAGTTCGAACTGGCAGTACTTGGGCCATTTTGCTGTAGGGGGATATTTGTGGAAACACTGAAGTGATCTCGTGCTGCATTAAAAACAGGTAATTGATTTGGGTTGGGTTTTTTTCAGGTTTAGGAAACTGAGAAATTAGCTTTGCATCGTTCAGGAGTGGGGCAGGCTCAATAGTTGTACCTTGGTTTTCAGCGTTGCCTTGCTTTGCAGCAACTGTGCCACTGGCTGCTCTCCCCTCTTGTCATCTAGTGACATCCACTGTCCTCTGTGCAGCACGCTGAGCAGAGCTGAGCTCTGGGCATATGTTTCCAGAAGGAATCCAGCTCTAGCTTTTCAGATGTAAAGGTTAAAGACTTTGACACAAGATAATTATAAAAGGAAAATTAATCTCTTCTTGGATCAAAAATTATTGTGTAAAAGAGTGTGTAAATTACAGCGTGCAAGTTAAGTAATGGCTTTTATACTGAAATCCGGAATTACTGTGATGAAGGAGATGGTGTCAAACTGTGGTAATTTATTTCGTTTTGGTTTCTCAGATTTGCAATGAATTTAAGAAATTCAAATTTATAGCAAGTGGGTCTTTGTAAGAATTTCTCTGCAAGAATGAGGATGCTTTATGGAACTTCCATCAGGGTCATATTCATACCATTATTCTAGCTAGGACTTCTAGTTAGAAAGTTCCCATGTATGATTTGTTTCACTGGCTTCTGTAGGTGGATTTTTCAAACTTTAAATGTTACTTCCATTTTCTCATTTAACTTGCATCACTGCTTTTCAGTGTTTGAACAGGGTTATGGTGATGAGCATAATGCAGTATTTTGCTAATGAACCATAAAACCTTCCAAGCACTCTTTAATTTTAATTTTTTTTTTTTTGAGGAAGGTTTGAGAGTTGCTGGATTGATGTGTGATTGTAGTTTTTGTTATTACACCAGAGAATAAGAGCCCAATTGGAAGTTTTCCTGGAAAGAAAATTAAAGTTCTTGAAGTTGTATTTTTGGGAGATTGAATCAGATTAACTACAAGGCCTCAATTTTATTCACAGGGTAGGATGGTTATGAATTGGTCATAAGCATAATTCACCTTTGAGTCACAGCACTTCATACAGAAAAGTATTGTTGATGCTGCAGAGCATATAGTCTGCCTTGCAGTAAATCAAAGCTTAGGGTGTAGAGTCTTTCGGTATTACGTTTAAAGTAAGCAGTGAGCAGGCTATATATCTGCTGTATCTAAACTGTGCTCTTTTGTAAACAGAACAGTTATTTTTGAACCTCTAGCAGGATGTTTCTGGCAAAGGGATAATGCAGATGGATCCTTGTGTGCACACGGGCGCGCACCCGTGTTTCTCACTTGGTGAAGGGACTATTGCATATCATTCATTTAGCTGACAATTCTTTTGTGGTGTCAGTATCATTTCCTAGCAAAATTGGCTAAAGGAATTGTTTCAAGCACAAAAGATGTTTTGAACTGGCCTAATTACTTGCTTAACAGCCAATAACTTTAGAATTCAGACAGAAAACAATTCCCAGATACAATTTGGGATATCTTTCCATTTGTTTAAAAAAGATTAGGCCAATAGGAGAAAAAAGGAGCTTTACCCATTTTCACTGAGCAGTGAAGTTTGAATATACAGCTTGCAATTGAAACTATTTTTTTCCAAAGCCTTTGAGGGTCGTTTCTCAGTCTAGTGTAAACAATTTATTGTTAAAGTCCTAGAATATTTGCATTTTAATTAAAGACAATTTTAATTAAATACAAAACTTTAATCAGAAAAGCAGAGTTTAGGCAGATAGTGTACTTGCATGCTAAGCAAGCTTACTCTGAGGGGACCTGTATTCTGTGCAAAACTGGTTTTTGTAGTAGTGTAAGCAGGAACGTTCTAACGCATCTTTCTTGCCTAACTTACCTACATAGAGTAATCTTCCTCCTGCATTTTTTACCTTGCAGTAAGATAAGTCTTTTTACAGGCAATTAACCAAAAGAGAGGGTGATGCAGAAATCTTAAAGGGGCAGTAAGCAGAAAAAAAGTTTACTTTGAAGTCCTTGGGCTGCCTATAAAAGTAATTAAAATTAGTGTTGCATTGTTAAAAAATGTTGGGTTTCAATGATGTGTTCAAAGTGATTTATTTTTTTTTTTTTAAAGCATAGGCACTATTGTGACCACTTGATATCAAATAATTAATGTCACGTCTGGATCTGCCTGTGCTTGGTGCATTATATGTCCCTGTGCATTACATGCTGTAATGATGACAGTATAACAGCATATTGAGTTATGACCCTTTGGTTCCACTCTGTGTGTAGATGAAGCTCTCTGTGCCCAGTCATAGAATTAGTTAGGGCCATAATGGGCATAGGCATAATAGAAAGTTGGGGTCTGCCATGATTTCAAATAAATTCTAAGGTCTAACAGCAGGCAGATATATTTGTGGAGCTTTCCTCCTTCATTCTTATAGGAATTTGCTTAGGTCAAGACTGCATACCTGGACATCTGGAGTAAATCCTTCTACTTTGAGCTATGAACTAGTCTTCTGAAAAATCGAATGATAGCCTGACTCTGAGAGGTTTTGATTTGTGGTTGGTTTATGAATTAATTCTTATATGGAAGTTTTTATTATACTAAGGTAGGCAAGACATAGGTGGTCTTCTCTGCCCCTTCTGTTTTTTGGAATTCACTTAATCCTTTGTAAAGTAACAGCTAAGAACTAAAATGATGAACAGTCATAATATGAAACGATGATATTTTGTGTTTAACCTTAGCTACTTATTTTGAAAGCAGTATTTCTCATTAAGGTCTCATAATTGACAATCTGCTCATAAAAAATTAGAATGCAAGTGTCACTCAAGATCTGTTTAAGACTGAGATTTCAGCTGTGATGTAATATAATATTGGCATAATGTTTTAATTCAAAATGGATATATAGCATGCATACAGAAATATTTTCTCTTAGGCCTAAAGTTACTTCTGGTAATGGCAAAGCAGTTAATATATTACCTCTGCTAACAGGAAAAGTGCTGCATATAAATTTTTTTAGTCAATAATGTATTTTAAAAAAGGTTTCTCAGTGGGATCAGATTTATGTTGTCAGAAAAATTTATTCAGCTGACAAGTGCAGATGCCCAGCACATCATGTATTCTAAGATTTACAAAGCAGTTTCTTCCTGGACGTCAGTTGGATGTGGTTATGGCAGGGTTATGTAGAGAACTGGGGAATCAGTCCAGGAATCCTTTTGTGCAAAATCCTGCCTTAGATTGGTATAATCCAATAAACCTCTGCCTCTACATGTCCGTAGCAGCTTCTGGTAGCATTAGATACTCGGGTCAAGAAGGGGCAGAGCACTGGAGTCAGGATCTTTGGTATGGATCTGAGAACAGAATTTTGCCTGAAGCATTTGAGATTTTCCTTATATATTAACTGGGCCATTTTCCTCCCCCTGTTACTTGTGTGTTGCTGCCAGCTGCAGTTCAGCTAGGTAGAAGTTGGAGCTTGCTCCTTTGGCTTTCACAGATAAAAAGTAGAGGATAATAGTATTTGTGCATTACATTTTGCCAAGTGTGCATGTTTCAAACGGTATTGTTAAAGAGCCTGCACATTGTTTGTTGTACAAAATATGTATATAATGAGAAAAATATGCTTGAACAGAGATTTCATGTTGCATAGGGTAGCCAGACTGTATAATGAGTAAAAAAGAACAGTGCTGCTTAAATCCAGTTTAAAGCTAATGATCACAAAATAATTTAAATTCAACTCCTTTGAAAATTTAGAAGTCATAATCCCCATTTGTTTTTGCAGTTCTAGGATCAATTTGTGAACTTGTTGCATTAGTCTTGATACTTTTTGATGGAGCTGTATTTGGTTACACTGAATTTTTTCCAAAAATCTTAATTGGTCGAATGGAATCTTTTCTCCCAAGATAGAGGCAGCTAAAGCCAAGGAGGTTTTTAGCTGCTTAATTAGCTCGATTTGTGAAATGATTTGGTATAGGGCATGTCACGCAGAATTTGAGATATTAGTGCTGACTTTGAGGTAATCCATCAATTTTATCAAATAAAGAGCTGGAATTTTGGGTTTTTTTGATCAATAGATGTAAAGTAAGCACCCTTTTTCCCTTCATTTTATGTCCTTTCTGAGTAATTATAGTTATCTCATCAGCATAAAATTTGCACTACAGTTAAATAGCAATGCATGATTATACCCGATGATACACTTCTTTTTTAAAAGAAAGAGAATCTAATAACAGGATTCTGTATTGATTGTGCTGCTAATTCTGCCTCGTAGCACAGACTGGCAGAAGGCAGGTAGCTGAATTGTATTTAACGGTTTTATTGTGATGTGACTAAGATGGATGTGACATGGTCCTCTATTATTCGTTTGAGAGTGTGGACACTAATGAAGCCATTAGCTGAGCTAAGGCAAGTGAAGAAAATAGGGAAATTACCATTATTCTGAAGCCATTAAGTTGTAATCTGCCACTTTCTCTCCTTACTCAAAAAGGCATCTTCTTTTTAAGGCCTCCCTGACTGTCCTTTAAAGATTCATTAATTCATTAACTTTCCAAAGGAGATGGAGGAAACACAATTGAAATTTTAATCAGCTCAGCGTGTCATATTATTAACATTTTGAGTGTATCTGTATTCACTGTTGCACCACATCAGGTTAAGGTTAAATAAACTACATTACAGCAAATAATGTTCTGTTTCATACCGTAAAACATAAAATGTTGAAGGCAGAAATTGGTTTCATGGTTAAATTAAATTACGATACAGAGCTCATATTATAAATTCTGTTATTCAAATGTATGTTCTTTGGAGGAAATGCAATCCTACCTCCATATTATCAACATTAATATTTTCAAAATATTCACGATTAGTCTATTCTGTGTGAAAGGATAGAGAAAGCACTAGGAAACTTTTTTATAAATGTCTGCTTTTACCGTATACTCACTTATGATCAATGCTTTTATCTTTTGTAAAGTGGCTGACTTATTTTAATATCTCTCTTCCAAGGGGTCATTCAGACATTGTGTACCATTACAGATGCAAAATTTTCTTTTTTATTACTTTTGTTTAGATACTATTTTTATTTAGCTCTACCTTCTTATAAATAAATAGAAATAATAATAGAATTTCCTTTTTTGCCTCAGTTGTACTGGAGTGTCCTGGAGCACGGTAAGCAGCTTTTGGCCTGTGTTGTTGGAACTGGTTGAGGTACAGCTCAAAACGGAGGAGCACTCTTACTTGACAATTAAAATACCCCAGATGAACAGGGAGGGTGAGCTCGGAGCTGAGTATGGGAACACTCTGATACCTGGTAACCAACAGGAACGTTTTTTGGGAAAAATACTTTTTTATTTTGGGCTTTGTAAGAGTGGGTTTATTAACGCCTCAGTTAAAAGAAGCCTGGTGTTCAGACACTTTCTGCAAGGTCCATGTTTTCAAAGGATTTCAAGCCAGACCTTAAACTCTTTCAGGGACAGGGTTTATACATGCACAATGATATGGTGGATAAAAATATGTAGGAACTATACATAGTGGAAAAAGGTGTAGGGTGCCAAAAGCCTGCAGGTTGGAGGTGAGATGAGGCATGAATATGAAGTAATGGATGCCTGACTGTGCTGTTGCTTCTATGAACTTAAAGTTCCTTTCTGGGTTCATCAGATTTATTCCTCTTCTTCCTATAATTTTATGTTTGGAAACACTTTCTATTTGGTTCTGAAACATGTTGTCCTATAACAAAGCCTGAATAGCTTGAAGTTGGAATTTATGCTAGGCAGGCAAGCCTGGTATAAATCTGAGGTGTTTTTCTTTTCTTTCTTTTTTTTTTTTTCTTCCCTCCTAGCTGTGATAGTGTCAGTTTGATATATCACCTTTCATGTTGTGTTTGTACTTGAGGTCAGGAAACTTCTGAGTTGTGCGTATCATCAGCATTGTAAATACAAAGTAGCCTTTGGCACCTTAGTGTGGTGCCTTGCAGTGGATTTGTCAAAACAAAACAAAATCCCCTCTTTTGTTTTCCCCTCGAGTCAATTACAGTCAGGATGAAGCAGTTAGTGACACCAAGGATAGTAGTTGAAGCATTGCAGGTTAACTTGCTTATCAGAAGTGCTGGCATTGGTATTTGCTAGTATCCCTGGCCTGCTTTACTGGTCCATTGAGAGAACTGCTGCTTTCAGCAGGTCTTGCAAAACTTACTAAAATTTCTTTGTAGATTTTTAAGCTTCCAGAAAATTACCACCCAAATAAACTGATTCTGCAGTGCCAGTGCTGGCAGTTTTTTAGGGCAGGACCTTTCCCCTTTTGCCCATGAACAAACCCTTTGATCAGAGAAGTGGAGCCTTTGTGACTTCCAGCACTGTCCTGCATACTGTGCCCTGCCCCATAGCTTTGGGCACATCCTGGCTCCATCACTGCGGAGTGTGTTCTGCACAGTTATCCTATATACTGGCTATCTATCTGTCTATCTTATACACAAGTCCTGAGTGTGTGCCAGCTGTAGAGATCTTGTATACACCTTTGTAGGCGCTGATACTGTTTTATGCTGTATGATAATACAGGAGAATAGATATATGCATTTTGTATACATGCATGCACAGTGCATACATGTATATTATCACGTGTGTACAGTGCACTTCTATGTTCTTAAAAGGCTTCTTTGCAGCATTGCACAGGTTGATGTAGTTGGTTTGTCCGTACACTTGGAAAATGGACCGGTGAGCTGTGGTTTTGCTAGGTTCAGTACAGATGTGGCATAGTAATTTAACAGTAATTGCTTTTATGTGTCTTAAATTTCAAAATGTTCTTTCCTGTACTTGAGTATCTATAAATTTATAATATGAAATAGATTAAATAGACCTATTTCTGAACAGAGCTTTTGCTATTGTGCAGGAAAAGTTTGTTTTGACTCCCTTCTCAGATAGGTCAGCTCATTAATTTTGTGGCAGCTGCAATGTTGTAGGAAATCTGGCTCAGGTAGTCCCATATTACTGGTGCATGTCAGATACAAGCTGGCTTTTCTAAGTAGTGTCTGTATGTAAGATTACATCTTAGCCATGTTCTGAAAACAAAAAAGAATTCAAAATCCATGGGACAAAAATGACTGTGTGCCTCAGAAACAGCAGAATGTAAATCACCTATTGTTGTTTTGGTCATGAGATCAGTAGGTGTTCATTACAAATCTGCAGATTAAGCAACTAGTGTTGGTTTGGGATGGACTTTCCAGACATATCTGCCGACAAGTAAAGTTTGGGACTTAGTCACATCTGCTGGGATGTTCTTTGCTTGAACCAAGCTTTCTTGTTATCTCCTCTTGCTGGCTGGAGATTAGCATAATATATTGAGTACAGTAAAAGGTCCAGGCATCCTGGCCAACAACCAAAATATGCTCTATACTTAATACTGCCTCAAATTTCTCATGAATGGCCTGTGATTATTCCAGTCACACATAACATAGGGAGGCTTTGAGATAGACTTTGTCATATGGTTATGAGTTCTTTTGTAAATAAAGCAAATCCTCTGGAGTGAGCATGAGTAATGGTTGATCCTGAAAAATGAGGAAAAGAACTGTATTTTGAAGCTGGGTGAAAAAAGACACGTGTTGTAATTTATTTATTTACTTCCATTACTCTCTACTTCTCCAAGCACTGAAACACAACGAGAACAGAAGAACTTATTGCAGATCTGCAAAGTCCTGTACAGCAGGGACTGCTCTTAGTTATTGCTATCAGCAGCAATAAATGTAATAAACATAAACCTCTCACGACAGCCTCATACATCCCTCAGTCTGTGACTTCCCCAGCGGCCAAAAATAGATGAACTTTGCAGCAGGCCTGAAAGGGGTTATCAGCAAACTCTGGGAGTGCAGACATGAAGAAAAGATCAGGTTTCAGTGTCCCATGTTCTTAGTGGAAAATACTCTGTCATTGGGACCTTCTAAACTTGGGGGGGGGGGGGGGGGGGGGTGGTCATGGTTGTTGGTTGCTTCTGTATGGGGCATAGAGGATTTTTTAGGAGGCAGAAGCAAAACGAAGAGGGGCATGG
>JANHFX010020861.1:18555-33690 GCA_027560015.1 Chloroceryle amazona | reverse complement strand
GTGGAGCTGTGGTGCTGAGGGCCAGGGGTCAGTGGTGCCCTGGCAGTGCTGGGTTGATGGTTGGACTCCAGGAGCTGAAAGGTCTCTCCCAACCCAAACAATCCTGTTTCCATAGCTCTAATTGCTGCTCTGAAAGGCGTTTTTTACCCAGTTCATTTGAAAGACAGGAGATGACACAAACCTCTACTTTGCCATTTCAAAAGGTGCCACCAGCGCTCACGGAGATGGGGACGTGGTGCCACCAGCAGAAGGTTTTCCTCACCTAGCATTCATTTCCCCCAGCCCAAAGCAACCAATCCATCAAAGATAGCGAGCACTTCACCTTCACAAGTGATGTCCTACCTTCATGGAACCAACCTGAGCAGCAGGATGAGGTAAGTGCTCCACTGGAGCTTTTTGAGAAGAAAAAGCCATCGAGAACATAGAATTAAAAAGAAAAACAACACAGAATTTGGTTTCTTTCCTACCAAAAGTAAATCTTTTGGAAGGTCGTACAGGGAGATATTAAAAAAAAATCAACCCACACGAAAAAGAAAAACGCAGCTTAAAAACTAAAGCATTAAGAGCCTCTTCCAAATGAAGCCAAAGCCTTATGAAACCCGCTGAAGATCTACGCACAGAAATTCCTCAATAATTGGATTATTGCTGTTAAAGAAACATCCTCAAGCTGCCTCAAGCTCCATCCTTCTCCTCTCCCCGAGTTTAGGTGACACAAGAGGAAGATTTTAGAGCTACCCGGGATTGTTTGTGATAAACGTATACATTCTTTCAGAAGTCTTTTTTCAACTTAATATCACTGCCTCTTACTATTTAATCTGTGTAAGTGTAGAGTAGCACTTTCTCTCTAGCCCCTTGGAATCTTTCCCTCTGTTAAAGATATTTGCAACCTATTGAAATGCAAATGGAAAGAAACATTGATGGTTCAAGCTAATAAAATTACTGAAAAGATGTACACATTTTTAACTTTATTTTTTAGGGTTTTGTTTGTCTGGAAGTAAATGTCTGCTAGTTTCACGAAAAAGAAATATTAAATGTTTCTTATTTTGTGAAAAAGGTCCTGTACTACCAAGCAAGTTCAGCTATTCTCCATCAAGAGTACTGGAGCAAATGTAGAGACTCTGTCTGATTGATATCATTAATTCTTCTCTCTCATTTAAGATAAGTATCTGACTACTTGTCATCAACAATGAAGAAGCAGACTATATAAATGATCCAGCAAACTACTGTCAAATCCATAACCTCACTTGCCAGTTAGATTATCATGTTCCCTAGGCTCAGTGAGTCGTTTAGAGGGTTTTTTTGCATTTTTGAAACCATATCCAGTCAAGATATAACTCGGCATGAGACAAATCAAAAACATCATATTATGGAAATATCCATTGATAGTTTCAAAATTGTTTATCCTTTCCCTAGAAGTCCAGTAACATCTCTAGATTTACTTGTGCCCTTATTTCCATAATTACTAGAATTTCCTTTTGCACTTCATTAGCAACCACAGACAATCCTAATATTCTAAATGAGCAAAAGCTCTTCACATTTCCTTTAATCACAAGTGCTCATTATAATTTTTCTGGGTGATGAGGTATATCTGAAAATCAACATAGCTCCAATATGTCTAATTTGCATCCAGCAGAGTTCTAAATTCTCGCTAACCATGTTTTTGCAAATGTATGAGCAGGAAAAGAAATTAATGTAAAAATTTCAAATGCGTTTCAAAACAAATTTTCTAACTGAATATCATCATCACTGAAATCTTAGCTCATTTCCTTTCAAAATGTATAAGCACAGAGATATGTTTTTTGAAGATACACATCTTTTTCCTATCAGAATATTCTGCCTAAAAGAATATTTTTTCAACATTTTCTTTACTGAGCTAATAAATATGCTTCTGTTCTACCAGCTTTCATTATTCAAATTCTCTCTGAACTCTCAGGTTTTTCTCAACTTTTGTTTGGTGTTTTTTTCCCCTGCCTTCATTACATGTAACAGGATGCACAGCTCAATTATATCTCCATATGCATTTAATGTTCTAATTTCAACTCTTTATGCCAGTTGAAAACCCTCTGGATTCCACTGTCCTGAAGAATTCTTGAAGGAGAAAGGGAGAAAATGTCAGCGCTAATGTATGGCCATGCAGGTCAGTTAGGCAGAACATGTATCTGTCTCATATCATTTAAACAAGATGAACTTGCAGATTCAGGAATATTTGTCTTGAACAAATCACAGCTGTGAAACATTCATTCTGACCTATATTTAGACACTGCAAGACAAACAATACTGTTGCTGCAATGTAAAAAATAAAAGAAATGGAAAACAATTTAAATTTCAGTATAAAGTTAGTCGTCATGTAAGATGGAAATACCAGCAACTGCAAAAGCCTTAAAGATAAAAATATTTAGAACCATCTAGAAAAGCACGAGAAAAGCCAATTTGATTTCTTTGTTGACTTAGTTCCAGTAAAATTATCTCACCTTAAGTGTACTTCCTGAAAATAATATTTTCCAAGAGCAGAGCACGCACTATTATTACCATATCAAAGACACAAAGAAAAGGGAAAATCTGAGGCTTATATTTATTTATACATAATGTATTATTGTGGGGTCATATAATGATTAATCAATTGATCTCTGTAAAGGATTAACTGGGTCATTTAATCACTATGTATTTATTTAGATTCTTTATCAAAAAGAAGAACTATCTGTAAACCAGAAATTTACTATCCAAACCAGTATGCGAAAACCTAGTAGGGTAAATATATAGTCTTTTATAGTTCAGACAAATTTATTTAAGACAGAAAACAGTAACACAAACAAAATTTATGAAATCAGATGTAATATTTTCACATCATGAGGTTATAGTCTCAAAGTTCAAGAACCTACATACATGAGAATCCATTAGATAATGGCTTTGCTACAGTTTCTATACTTTTCTTGGAAGTTTCATGAAATTATTTTAAATTTCACTCTTTGTTTTGTCAACTAAATCGGGGTTAATTGGCATTTCAACTATATACTTCCTATGTAGAACTACACCACAGCAGTTCTGTAAAATTTCACTTCATATTTAACAATGTTTCACATTTCATACATAGAGAAATTATTTCTGTTTGTTTTCAACAACATTGCTAATGTCATTTGCTAGCTGACAAAAAATCTTGCTCGTTTGTGTATCCACACTATTTATTTCTCCAAGTTAAAGGCCACTTAAGTTTCACAAAATAGTTATATTCTATCTGCAGTTGCCTTTGGGTATTTGAAAAAGGCATTTTAAAAGTCTGAGATATCATGTTTCTCATGAGCAGCTACCATACTTACACAAGAGTGCAAATTCTCAGAACTGAAATATTTATTTTTTTTTGACATAGTACTTATTGCACTATATCCCAGTTGTACAAATCCTCAAGTACATTAAAAAAACCCACATCATCTGGCATTTTATTTTCACCTCACATTTTATTACTATGAATAAAGCTATTACTTTGTATTGTTTCATGCTAAAAATTGTTTACTTTCTTTAAAGCTTTTCTTGTCTTTTCTATAATAAACTTGTCATTTTATTAATAAGCTGAATGCCCAGTCTGTGCACTTTCAGCATGAAGTATTCAAGTATGGCTGAATCAGAACTTGCTTATCAGTTATATTATGTCTTAGCAATCACAGAAAATTGGGAATTTAAAGATCAGAGGGTTAAAAACATTTTGGGGTTGTAAAAAAAGATTTTGGAACTATGAATGAAAAATTTAATTCCAGAAGTATTGTAAAGTTATGAACTGAGGAGTATAATTGCTAGCTGTACTTATTACAAAAGTTTACCTCTTGAGATTCACAATTTTTTTCAGCTTTGAAGAGCTTTGCAGCTTCACTGTTGAAACATGGATTGAGGCACTTTTAAAAGTTGTGGAACTAATTAAATACATATTAGGAAACTCCGATGAAACCACCGGAACAGTTTAAAGACATATTAAGTTGAAACACTACTGTTGGAAACCATCTAAAGTCATCTGTAATTCTAGGAGCCAGACTGTTAAAGACTAGCTCACAAAGACTAAAAGAGCAAAATATTTTGCAACAGCAAATCTCTCCCAATATCCCAAAGCCAAATCAAATGATGTGGAAGATTGCGGATGAGGGGTGGAGAGATGAGCACTTCCAGCTTCACATGAATAACGACATATCCTGCATTTGGTTGTAATATTGCAGATGTTACTTGCAAATGTGTTACCTTAGCCTGCCATGCACAGACTGCAGTCTGTGCAGTCCCTTACATCATCTATCCATGTATTTCATTTCACTCCATTTAATTACTCCTAGATTTTCCTCAAAGTCATACCATATGACAGAACTTTAAGTGAAATTTGTGACATTTAATCTCCACTTTCTAAGTTAACTTTCCCCTTGTTTTTCTTTATTTTTAAAAACAGTTTATACCAGTCCTCTGTTTAGGTATGTACATTTTCCCATATTTTCCTAGCGTATTCTGACATGTTTCTTCAAACTCTGGATTTGACCTGGGGATAACAGACATTACCTTCAGTCCCGTCCATTGCTTGCTCCAACTGCCAAACCCACACAGATGAATGTCAGTTGCCCTGGGAATGACATGCAGTGATTCATCAAATGGATTTGCTCATTAGGCACATCCAGGCAACCCAGTGACAAAACCATATAATCTTGTATTCCTGTCCCCTGCTAAACAAGTGTAACAATTACTGCACCAATGAAATACATAACACCATTTACCATGGAAAAGAAAGAAGTATTTTCCATCCTTGCCATTTTTCTATAAGTCTTGATCTAGTTTAATTTTAGAGGATTACATTGAACCCTCCTCCCCAAATTCAGCCCTGAGCTCCCTCTCCACATAAAAATACTCCTGTGTGAGATCAATACACTTGTCATCAGCACTGGGCTGGTAATGTGCTCTCATCTGCCAAACTTAATGAGAAACAAGAGGGAAGAAATTGTTCAATAGTGAAGTATTTATAAACTTTAAGGAACTTCCAAAATATAATCGAAAGCAAATAGAAAAACCCAAATAACAATCCCTTTGGCTAGACATCTTATGCAAATTAAGACCTATCTCAATATTCCATTAAGCCTCTACCCCAAGGTCATATATGTTCTTAAAAGGCATGTTATGCAGAAAGACACATAATTCACTCAGGTTGTTGATATAAATATTCAACAAAATTAAAATCAGGGACACTTCCCTGTTGTTTTATTGTGTAAAATTTCAAAACAAAATTTTTTTTATATATTCCCTATTCCCACATTTCTTTTTGTCCTTTCAGCAACATATCATAACCTATTTGTTCCTGTTTAATAACATTCAAATAAATTTTCAAAGGGTATTGCAGTGAATACAGGTATGGGTTTATTCATCTGCTCATTCTCTAGGCCATGCCATGAGAAATGGATTAAAAACCCCATGTATTTCCTTTAAGTTAAAAGATGATAAATATAAATTGCCAGTATTGCATATCAACTATAGATTTAACAGCATAAGTGTCTACCAAATGGAAGAGTGTGTTATCTCTTATGGCACACCCACAAGAAACTTCAAACACACCTTTCTCAGCCTATATGTCATTGATTAAAGCGCGTCTGTTTCAGCTCATACTTCAAGAGACACCAAAATTGTCTTCTCCCAAAAACTGAAGTTATTTGAAAAAACAGACTCAAGATCTGTTGAAGCTGTTACTGGTATCACCATGGTGTTAGAGCTTCATTCACTTTTACTAGCAGAGAGCAAATACAAGCATCATTATGAAGCTTTCTGATTAAATACTGACGTGAAAGGGGAAAATCATAGCCCTGTCCCTGGTTGAAAGGACTAATGAAGTATTTTATCACTATCTTCCACCTCAAGAATGTTTTTAAAGGGAATAATGACATCTTTAAAAAGTAAGAGGCTGTTCCTTATGTAAAGGAAAAAATATAAGAACTTGTGAGTGTCTTGGGTTATGAATCCTGAACAAGAATTAGTGCTATTTTCAGACTAGAAACAAGCACTTGAATTCCAAAGAAAGAAACAATTTTATCAACACCTCACTGTCCTCAGAGCTTCCCTCTTGGTTGCGATCTCTTCTTAACATGCTGTCTGTGGATGATTGGCTCACTTTTGTGAACCAAGCACTGTATGAAAAGCCATGAAAACTGGAAAGTATACAAATTTACAGATGCAATGTGTCCTGGTTTGAGTGAGAACAGAACTGATTCTGTTCAGTGGTTTTATTTTCACCTCAGTTCTTCTAACTATGAAGTTAGAAGTCTGAAGTTAGCAGCGTGCTTGTACAGGCAGTGGCTGCTTCCAGCAGTAATAACACCCCATGCTTAAAGTTCGTACCCAGTGTTTGTGTGCAGACCATGGCCACTGCTGTGTCTTGTGCTCCATTTGGGGGTGTAGAAAGTAAAAGGCAGCAGCTGCAGGAGAGAGTGGCCAGGACAGGTGACCCCAAACTGACCAGCGAGGGATCCCAGCCCATGTATGGCATATTCAGTATAAATTTGAGTAATCAGAAGGGTCTTGTCCCACTTGGCTAGGGTCTTTTTCACAGCTTCTTCCTCTCTTCTTCAATGGTCAACACCTGAGGAGGTATTTATCCATTCTGCCTTCGATGCTGATCTGTGTGTTGCAGAATCCAGCTCCTGAACACAGTTCCCATCTGCCACTGGGCCCAGTCTGGGACTGTCCCACTGCCTGCTCCATAGCATTATTGGTGACAGTGATGGAATTGTCATTGGGAGGGTTGGGTTCAATACTGGTTTTGTACATATCTGTATATATTTCATTTTTATTATTATTATTATTTTCCCCATTTCCATTAAAGCTCTTCTAGTTCCATTTTATAATCACTGAGTCTCTCTCCCTTATTTCCTTTCTCTGACCCTCTGGGGAGGGAGGATGGTTAACAGAGCATCTGTTACAGATCTAGTGGGCTGCCCTGACCCTAAAGCATGACAAATGATATTATGTTTGTATTTGTTTCTCCTGTGCACTTTTTGTTTGTATTGTTTGTTTTTCACATTTCCTATCACCTGCAATTTCCTGTGAATTTGCTGTGACAGATAAATAACAATTCTTCTAAAGTTAGATATATTTTTTTTTTTATCCTCCAATAAAGACAGAATTTCCATTCAGACATTGAGCCCCTGGTTACAATATCAAAACTAAATTAAAAAAAAATTAATTCTTATACCTGCTTAGTGTAAGTTATATGTCCTCTGGAAGATCTTAGAGCCATCTGTAGAGAGAATTAGTAGAGAAAATGTCAATTTAAGGTCCTACATTGACTTTCTTACCTATCAGTTTTCACCCATTAGCTATCCACCTAGTGAGAAAAAGATAACTTCTAATATGCATCCTCCAGACTCTCTGAAATCATTAGCCTTCATTTAATGACAGGTATGACAAAAGTGGAAGAGGATACAAGACAGACTGCAAAATTTCTGTCCTCAAAGATTTTCAAGAATTAGCAAGAAAATTCCTCACTAGACCTGATCCAGTGCCAACAATACACCCACTGTAAGTGGTATGTTAGACTACATGATCTCCATAGATTCCTTCCAAGCAACATTTTTATGATTGTTGTGCTGTGTTTCACAGTTATCAAGTGTTCATAGCGGTGACACATTTTTATTTTATAGGTGGTCATCTCACAGAGTGCAGTAAATTCAGTACTATTCAACTACCTGAAAATTATTTAACTCTTTGTTTAACCTTAGGAAGTCTTTTAAACATTAGTTACATTCACCTATTAATAATTATGCCTTCAGATCATGCTTTGTTAGAATGGCCACCACATCATCTACGAAAAAACTGCTAGCATCATAACATCTCTAATTACATGATGTGGAAAAGAAAAACAAAACCTGGAACTATAGTAAATATATTTATAGAACACAAAAGTTTTAATGTATAGAATTACTGGTAAAAAAAAATCAATTCCAAACCACAGAAAATATTTATTACACTGAAAATTTAGAAAATATTTAAATTATTCACATGGTGAGGTATAGTAACCTATATGGTTCATTTAGGTTGAAGATCAGCCCAACTGAAAAGAGTGGAGAACTAATTAATTCTCTTCCAAAATTACATATTGGAAGTTATCATCAAAAAAGTTTAATATGTAATAACAATAGTGGTCAGGTAGTGTAGATATACCATTTCTGTAACTTCAGAAGTGAACCAGAACAGATTCAGCAACAGTCATTCTATGATGAACATATAAGAACAGTTTGCTACATTTTAATTAACCTTTAAGTAACACAGACATCAAGTTTATTGAACTTTTACTGAAAACAACAGTGGTTTTAAAACATACTTCAAAGGGAAAAATAGTGGCCCAGGAGCTATATACACATCCTCCTAAATATCTGCTTGGCTGGCAGTCTGGAAAATGTCAGCTTCAAAGGATTAGAGCTTTTATTTGAGATTCCTAATTTAAAATGTTACTATGATATGTAATGGCATCACTGGCCATGCCATGAAGTAAAGTAGAAAGATGTCACTAACCTTTATTGACATGCCCATGAAATGTAACATTAAGGCAACCAATTTGATTTTGCTTCAGGACTCTTTATCCCCTTGGCTCACTCTTACTTGACTTGTCTTAAAGGGACAGCATATTTTTAGCAAAGTAAAATATTTTGGGTCACTTTGCAGCATTAAAGTTTAAGAACATGTTATGTGTCTTGGCACAAAAGTTCTTAAGACTTTGTTCAATATTTGCAGAGTAAGTGCTTCCTGGCAACATCCGATTTTTATTTTTTTAACTTGAATACCATCCAAAAGAGAAGTGCAAGCATTTGGATCTAATAACGGTCTGAGGCAAAATGTTGGAACCTGAATTCAAACCAATGGTCTTTAAAAGACTGCAGTTACTGGCAACATCTAAGAGATCCAAGCAGCCTGACAACTAGTTCATATCTAAGGAATCGTACCAGAATTAGACATGGCCTTTCATGAAGGAGAATAGCTGGACCATAAATTTGAGGTTCTTATCTGTCTACTGCTTAGAGAAGGCTGAATTCTTACTTCTCTCATTATTAAATGATAATAATAAAAGATGTATATGTGCAAATGATCACGTTCTCACTACCCATTTTGACTAGATTATACTTTTCCTTCTTCATTCTGTAGACCACAAAAGAGAAATTAATAAGTTTAATTCTGATTTCTCTAGTCTCTAATGGATTCACTGGGGAATACCACAATTACAATTCATTGTCAAGTGTTACAATTTTTAGAGTGTGATAAAATATACATGAAACCTTACATAAAATTCACGCGCTGAAACCTGTGAAAGTCATAGACGATGTGAAAAGAGAACAGCACAAGTAAACGGTAAATCATTATAATGTGTGATACCATTGCATCTGGAATACCTCATTATGAACCAGAACTCTCATGTGCAAAACACTGAAGAGAATTAACATGCAAGTATTGGGCCAAATACTCTGCTTGTATAAAATACTGTGCTCCACTGAGTTTGATGTTATGTTGATTTATACCAGTTGAGAACTTCTTATCATGTAATAAAACTGTTTTGAGGTAATTAAATCATCAGGTTGTTTCTTTTTCCTTCTTTTAGAGAACTTTTTCGTAAGAATCTGAAAGAATCAAAGTCATTGCACCAGCTCTGTTAGGAATTAAATTATAAATGCAGAACATAATGATAACAAAAGCTTAAAGTATTGCAGTCCTAAAGGGGTAACAGTTGCTATTTTATTCTATACTACTCCTTGCTCAAACTGAGCAGTGCATTTCAGTGTACATTATCTTTTCATTACACTTATTAAAATTAATAAAAAGAACCTGAGATACATTTTGTATTTGCATTATTTGAGAAATGCCACCAATCATCATTTCTAAGACCTACTTATAGTTTGACTTTATTTAGAAAATTAGAGTTTCAAAAGACCTTCCCAGAACTAAAGTTTGACAAAAAAGCTGTCTAAGTAGTTCTCTGTTATTTTGTAACATACAGGACAGTGAATTATCCTGGAATTGCTCTAGGGACAATGTAGTGGAGGTTTAAAGCTCTTAGGATTCAAAAGTAATAAAATAATTTTATAACATCCTTGTTTTTTTTCTGAAATGCTAGCCCCTTGACATTGCCATTAATTATTTTTCTCTATATAGTCCTCAAGATTTAAACTATGTCTTCTAATAAAAGACTATCTTCTACACTTCCATTCATCCCTAGAGAAAATTTCGGATAGGATCAATGATACGAGTTTACAGAATAGGAGGTTCACAAGGCTGAGCAGGTAAAGGGGCAAGCAGGGACTTTTCCTGAAACACTAAAATATAGAAATATAAAGTAAATTCAGAAGGAGGGGACATGCACATTTATCCTTCTTGCAAAGGAAACTTGGCCTCAATCAGATGAAGGATGCTCATAATAGGTTTCCTTTGAAACACAGCAACACAAAGCTATAACTAACTTTCATTGTCATAGCAGGAGTGCTTCCTGAAAGTTAGAAATGCTTAGAAAATTGCTCAGCATCTCTAGAAGTATCCACTGTTTTTGTCAAACTCTTTCTCATTCTGGAAAGAGGCTCACATGAGACAATGTAGTACCGATTACTTGCGGTTAGTGCTACCATTGGTAACTATCAGTGTTCATCCACTGTTGCAGTCTCAGAGACCTCTACTCTGGGTTGAGATTTGGTTGAGTTCATTGTGAGCAAAGAGTGACAAAATACTTTAAGGTGTCAACATAAAGCTGTGTTCTCTGAGCATACAAAGTGATGTGCTTTTTGTCTTCCTCTTAGATAATGAGTTATGGAAAAGATTATGCTGATCAAATTAACTATAATTGAATTATTTCTCAACCTGTTATTTTACCTTGTACTTTTGTATTTTGTGCAGAAAAAGAAAGACCATTTTAAATATCAAAACAAACACCATTTCTTGTGGTGGTTGGTGATGTAGCCACAGAATATGTATTGATGTCCATACACTGAAGCTAATTCATCACTGTGTCAGCTTTCCTTCATAAGTGAATTGGCTTTAAATGACAATAGTGACTCCTAGATTTGAATAATAGCTTTATATGCCTAGGGTAATCTTAATCCAATGCTCCCTATCAAATCATATAAATGTTCCATTTATTCAATGCTCCAAGATCTCAAATCTAGTTTATCAGCTGTTGCAAGATTTGATGAAGGGAAAACCATAATCAAATGCAGTTTTGCAATTATGAATTGCAGAGATGGTGTTAAAGAGAGTGACTACATCTTGCAAGGCAATTTTCTCTTTTTGTTTTCAGTATCTTTTAATGAGTATTTGAAAATGTATTACAGCATCATGAATCATTGAAATAGAATGGTGCTTGGGTCTTATTAGTTTTTTTTCCCCTGTGAACATCTCTTTCTAATTTTGAACCTGTGTATATGAGACAAGTGGGACATCCAGGCAGGTTAGTGACAAAACTGGACCACTTCTTAGAATTTTACTGATAGCAGATTTTAAGAAATGGTGCCACTAGTAAGAATCCAATTTTTCCTGTTGGGAAAAAAAAAATAAATCTAGTTTATGTGATTTTTATTTTTTTTAGCTTTGAAACTTTAGTGAAACCTTCAGTTGAGTGGGAGAATTGTACTTTCTGTGGTCTCATGTACGTGCAGAGAGGAAAAAAAATGGAATTACCAGAACTCCATAGTTGAAATGTCAAGTAGAACATTCCCCCTAGTAATTTATTAATGGAATATTAAACATGTGTTTGTTTTCATACCTGTTATTGATTGTGGTTGCCTATTAACAAGTCTGATTTAAGTGCCTGATAAAGTCTTATGTGAAAATCTTACCTGCTTTTGATTTCACTTTTACAGATTGACCATGTCAATCCTAGTCTGTATTCCATTTTCAAATGGAATTTCTGATTTTTTTTTTCTGACGTTCGTTCCCCTATAGCCATATGCACTTTCCATTACTATTCTGGAGAGATAACCTGTTGGGTTTTTACACACCAGTTGCTGATCACATTAGTGGTTGCCATTGTACTCACATCTAGAAAAGCTGTAATTACTCCTAATCCACTACCATAAATGATTCAGAGCAATATTAAACATTATGTCTTTTTGAGAAGAAATTCTTTTCAAAGATTTTCCTTAGTCACCAATATTGTATCCTTCCACTTCTTTTTCTTCATGCATGAGGAAGATCCATTTTGAACCAAAACTTCAGCCTCATATCCTTCCAGTCACTTCCCGAATGAGCTACGGGTAGGAAGGTAACACTACATATATGTTCTCTACAATATAAAATTGAGGAAGTCATAAAATGGATATAGGGAAAAAAGATTTGTAAATAATTAACAAGATAAAGATGTAACATTTAATGGTTTTTGTAAGATAATAGTGGTCATACTAATAATGATAATAATATCATTATTAAAACAAGAACAGAAAAAAAATGACAACAAACCCAACAAGTTATAATAAAGATTATTGCCCTTAGCATAGCAGCCTTGGTCTTTTTCTGTTCTTTCCTCCTAGTTTTCTTGAGCCTCTGACAAGGTTAGAGGTAGTTTCCAAGGCTTATTCCTATATGGGAAAACTGTGCTGGGATGTTACCTCAATATCAGCACTCCTGGTAAGACAGAAGCACTTAATTAACTAATGTCTAATGCCCTTGACATCCCCAAATCCAAACAGAAAGAACAGTAACATTCCATTCTAGCATCTGAGAAAAAAAGAAAAAGATGGCTGGATTTTGAAACACCAAGACACAGTTTATTCAACATCAGATCTTGCAGAAGCTGGCACCTCTACCAAGACTCATGGAAAAAAAAGTTTACAGACTTGTAGATTAAAAAGAAATTACTGTCAAAGTACATGTTGTCAAAAGAAGATGTATAATATTTGGACGGATATAGTTAGTATAGGTCACGAACTTGTCACGTATAAAAGAACATAGTCTCGGAAATGTGAAGGACATGTCTACAAGCTGCAGTATGATTGAAGATCTTCTGCCCACACTCATATCTGACAAGGAACCAGCCAAATCCTGCCTGGGAGCCATATGGCATGCCACTGCATCTCAAAGACTAGCACCCGCCTCTTGGAATCTTTCTAACTCTTCTTTTTCACAGAAGCTCACATCTACCTACACCTGTCTGCATAAACATACTGTTCCATCATCTGGACATAAACCAAGTTTAATATTATGTCTGGGAATGCAGGTTTGGTACTTGTAATAGTTCTAAGTCTTTAATGTGCACCCACAGCAATTAGGCCTCATGATCTATAATAATCTAAAGATGTGGAACATTCCTTAGAGATTTCAAATGCAGTTTTAAAATGATAAATTAAGAAACTGGCTAAAGCCATAGCTGAAAAATAAGCAATGGTGTATTAAAATTCAAGCAGAAAGAAAAATCTATAAAGTTAAGGGCTTTGTTTGACATCTAAAAAAATAGTTTGAAGAGAGCTTACCTAAAGAAACCTCTATACATATGTCTTCATTGTTGAATAGATTACATATTTCATAATTCAAAAATAACAAAGTACACTTAGGGAAAAAGAGATCATGATTATGCCATTAGCTTAACCTTGGTATGGCCTGAATTTAATTTGCTGCTTTGAAACAGACTTCCTAGGAAGTGTTAAGCAGGTTATAAGGCACAACAATTTCTAAATCATTTAGGAACGTGGCAAAATCTTTAATCTAAGATAATATTCTGAATCCTGCTGCAATTAGGCATTTTTAAAAATCTCATTAGGTATTAGTCTATAATGCAGATATCTAAATATATTTTATCTTCATCATTTGTCTGTTCAGGGGGATTAACTCACACAGATGTCAGTGGTGTATGGATACAGGCTTTTTTTGGATCAGCCTATCTGAGCTCCTGTCTTTTATAACAACATAAAATTAAAAATTGATTCTTTGTTTTTTTAAGGGATGGAAGAATTTGGTGCATTTAAAAATGTAAGTTAGTTAGGCACCCATGAAAAAAAAAAAAAACTTCAACCAAAGATCCTAGAAAACAGGAATTATTTGACATATTGAGGGTAAGGAACTAAATGCAAGCTGCATTTGGCCATCCTGACATTACTACACAGCCTAGGTTATGGTTAGGCTATGGAAACACAGCAGTTGGTCCACTTGTACACAGTGTGTGTCAAAGAGAGTTTCTTCCTCCATTAGTATCTTAACTGGCACAGATCATTCTTGCTGCTGCTGAGATGAACTGCATGAGTCAATCTTATTCTCCCAGTACAATTATTTCCTAATGTACTGGTACACACATGCACCAGGGATAGACCTAGCATATCTATCTTGAATCCAGTGAGATATTCTCTGAACACAGATCCTACTCCTCTTTCCCAATTCACTTAACTCTTAGAGAAAGCATAGCTAAAATTTATGTGAACAACAAGAACAGTGTTTCTGAAAGGAACTATCTCAGCCTTGTCAGCAAAAGCGTTTATTTGCTTTAAAGGATATGGCATTTAAATCCTGACACGACTGAAAATATTCCATGCTCTGAGCTAAACAGATTTAGTATAACAGGTGGTCAGGAATTTTCAGACTGCACAGTTTTTCCATGGGAAAATTTCAGTTCATGTTCAGAATAAAACAAAATGTTTTGAAAAGTTTGGACTTTTCATCAAAAAAACCCAGATCTCCCAATTTAAAGTAATATTTGAATTGGGAATTGAATTGGGGAATTTTAGGCCTCTGCATCCGTACTGAACAGGTGGACACTATGCTATAAGACACGCCGAGTCGAGCTGCTCCCCATTAACTCCCACTGTTCTTGTCCCAGTTAAAGACTTGCAGGGTAGAGATGTGAATCTCAGTTTTCTACTGCATCCTCCATGCACCTACAACCTTGCCAGGGTCCCATGGTAGAGTTTGAAAACTTATCAGTTTCAGCAGGAGGAAACCTTTTGAATAGCTATCCGTATCACATTTTCATGAAAATATAAACTAAACCCAAAGCAAGTATTTAATGGTGTAGATTCTCAACTCATGGAAGCATACATTCAAAAACATTGAAAGTAGAAGGAATCACTTAAGCTTTTAATTAATAATCACTTGGATTATGGAAAAAAATATTCTTGAATAATCTGATTTATATAAATTATATATATATATAAAAAAAAAAAAAAAATAATC
>JANHFX010020860.1:0-29862 GCA_027560015.1 Chloroceryle amazona | reverse complement strand
AGGTTACATGTAAAAATCAGGAGGACAAAATTAGTAAAAGGTGAACAAAGATAAAAGTTCTTAAACTATTGGTTATCTCTGGATGGGAAGTTCATATCCTGGTTCTTTCTGGGCTCTGCTCACTGGGAGCTCTGATGAGGTTCCAGCACTGATTAGAGGTCTTCAAGCCACAGCATCTTAATTCAACAGATAATTTTGCAACTGCACCAACTGCAATGCTAATTCCCAGCCCTACTCTCATCCCTGATCAGTAGCCCAATTCCAGGACTTGTCAACACCCTCAGTTCCACTACTACCTAGAGACAACTGTCATGCATGCCCTAGTATTAGCCATCAGTGTTACTCTACCCTTTGGTATTTGCTCATTGACAGCATCTTAATTCACTGGCTTCCCTTCTCAGACAGTCTGAGCAGTATCAGACAATGAATAAAAAATCAACACTCATGTTTCAGGCCCTAGCTGTGGGTAGGAAGAAATCTCTCTCACCTATAAGATACTGTACAAAGCCAGAAGGTGCTTTGTGCCTGGTATCCAACACACCTCCAGGAAACAGCAAATGCACTAGAAGCTGTAGGCAAGTTAACGTTACACTAGATGTGCTACTGGGCTGTCTGGCAAGGACATAACCATATGTCCAGACCAAAGAACAACAGTATTTCTGTTTACCAACTGCAGAAGACTGGTGCTTATTTAGTATTTTTATTACCTGCCTTACAGGTAAATTGCAGGATCTAAGAAGACCTGTGAGAAGAAAGAGGGTAGAACTGACTGCAACCTTCTATACTGTTACTCCTAAGAGCTGAGGCTTAAAGCTAAAAATCACACCATAATTTACATCTAAATTTCTCCTAATCCCTGACTTTTGTCAACCCAATTTCATCTTAGGACAGCCTCCCACTCTCATGGTTACTGCCAGCTCCCCAGTCCAGACACACTGCATATTTTATATGTCTGAAAAAATATTCTTCATGTTCTAACACCGGTTTAGCCATTGTCCTACTGCACCTTCATCCCAGGCTATTTGTACACTGATAACTCTTGCACTGCTGTTACCTATATTACTGCTTACTAGGGAGGTGACATAAGTGCCCATAAATCTTCTTTTGGCTCACAGCCCTGTTCCAGGAATTTCATAAACAAAGACAAAGTAGAGGGGGATGGATCTGGGGCATGATGGGTGTGTCTTGGAAGTGCCTGCACACTTCAGATGCTGATAAACAAAATGAATGGTGCTGCAGGAAAATCTCCATATATTCAGAGTAGGAAGATAGCAGACTAAAGACAATGGAAAATGCCATGCACAGTGATGAATGCAAGAACAATTCAGCACCTGGACCAAAATGGTTCATTACAGTGACTGAGTAAACACCCTCCCAAAGGCATTTCAGTAGTTTAAGATGACAACTGGTGCAGTTTAGTTTATTGTAGCTAACTCTGAACATCACATATATTCTCATTCTGATATACAAATGTTCCTACATCAGTGGTAGAAACATTTCTTCAAGGCCTTTTGGGCAGGTCTTCTTCCTGCTCTCCAGAACCGCTCCATCTCCAATGGGTACCTTAGTCCATGCCTATAGTATCTCAGACTCATTTCTATCTAACTTACAAAATGCTTCTCTTTCCTCTTATTTCTCCCAATCAGACTTTTTCCTTTGGGGAGTGCATCACACTTCCCCAGCCAAAGCCTTCAAAGCCCTTGGAGATCATTCATTACCTTGCTGTTAGTGTTCCATCTATGGGCACCAAGTGGAAAGTAGCACATCTGTTTACTTCTGGTTTCTATTTATTTTTCTTTCAAGCTGTTCTTTCTTTATTAAACCAGATAAAAACTCCTCCCTGACTTGGACGTTGTCAGATTTATCCCATATGTCACATATTCATTTCTTCTTATATCCCAAAAGCTAGTTTACATCTATCTATGTAACAGGTGTATCCAAGGATAAAGTGAAAGTGTTTCTCCTTTCTCTGCCCCATGGAAAGGAGAAGAGCAATTCTCTCTTTACACTTAAGGCAGTACAAAGAATGCTTTGATCATCAATTAGACCCATATCATTCCCAACAGATGAAGAACTATGTCTCATTATTGTAAGCTTGCCCAAGGGTAAGTTTCCACTGTCCTTCCCACTTCCTCCCACCCACATATTTTACATATCATGGGTTATAACTGATACAGCCACAGCCTGAGAGCTTCTGTTGAGACCTACACCAAGTGATTCACAGAAATTACAAATTAAAATACTCTGCTTAATATTCTTTCCCTTCCCCCAGTCACTACGGGACTGCTGTCCACGGCATCTGCTCTAGCACAGTACCTGCTCTGAAACAAGTCAAGCAATAGGATTATCACTGCTAGGAGACAGCTCCAATGTTCACATTTAGAAACATTTCTCTAAACTCAGCCTAAATTTTCCATTTGCTCAGCTATCCTGTTACTTCAATAAGAGCTCCTTCGTTCAGCCTAAACAACTTCTTCCTCTCAACTAACCGTTTCCACCCTGGAAACGCTTGTAGGTGGTTATTTGATCACCTCTTGGGACTTTCCTCTGCTGCAGAAGAAGTTCAACTGTGTTCATCCCTCCTCATAAGTTGAGTCTCCTCAGGTCCTCATCAGGATGAGTGAGGGAGAATGAAGGTAATGGCTGGGTAAGGGAGAGCAGGAGCAAGTCTGACCTGCTTACCCAGGCTGGCACACACATGCAGAGCTGCAGGAGTCAGTGTCACACACACAAAAGCCATTAAACGAGACAGCAGGTCAGTCTGGCATTGCCCAGAGCCAACTTCTAAATGCCAGAGCATGGAGGCTTGGCACAACCATCGGTCTCTGCAAGCCTGGCTTGCAGAGCCAGGCTGAAGCCACAATTCCCCTGCCAGGATCTCACACCCCCCCAGCCTCCTGCTTGGACAAGTTTAGAGGGATGAGACAGGCCCTCCCTGACAGATACTGAAATATCCTCACCACCTGGAGGGTTCAGTTGCCACAGCTGTCACTCTGTGCATGCTCCATTTGAAATAAGGGTTTCAAAGCTTACAAGACATGCACTGTTTCCCACTTCTGACTGTCATCTGCCCCATTTCATAACTGGATCCAGGCTCAGAGTGAGACTATCCAAAGCAAGGGACAAGTCACGGAGGGTGCGGGACACCTCAAAAAGGGATTTCAGCATGGTTGAAAGTAGCTTTGCTTCCTGAAGTGCAAAACAATATTTAAACAGGTGTCAGAATGGTGCACCAGAGCAACACCAGTTTTGTCAATTAAATCGAACTGCAACAGTAATCCATACAGCAATCTCCTCCTTCCTTTCTTAATTCTCTACTTCCAGTTTTAATTCCCAAGCAGGAATCAACAGCACACTAATAATATGAGGACATTCAAGCCTGCAGTTTCCAAAAGCCAGGGATTTAAATACCTCTGATCCATTAATATCCATGAGATATGCACATTTAACTTCATTTGGATGGTTTGGAGAAACAGATCCTTGGCATTTCTCATTATTTGCTGTATTAATTTGAGGTTTTCTATTCAACCTTAATCAACTGTGCATTTTGCACATTGGCAGATTATTATATTGGGTTTCAAAATTTAAAAAATTAGAATTTTTACTTCCAAGAGTGGAAGGATTTTAGTCTTCCCCAGATTCTCTCATGCAACTCATTCAGTACCTGTTTGTTCTCTGCATCATTTCCTTAAAGGGAAAACACAGTGCAGGCAGACAGAGACCGCACTGTCTCCTGAAGGCAGATGCCAGAAACCACACTGGTGCCAAAATCCCTGGGGTTACTCAAAGTCTCAAATCAAAAGGTAGTCTAAAGTTCTTTGGATGCCAGATGTAAACATTGTAAAAGCCAAATCACAAAGGTTTCTTAAAACATACCTTTCATGGGAAGGACAACATGATTCTTCTTTTTTTTAGGCAGAAATTGAGTGATTCCTTCTTCTACAATGCTGAGAATTCCCAAAGGACATCTGACCCAGAGAGACAGCCTCAAACTGTACCTGCACTTTGGATACAGACCAGTTTTCTGCCACCTCCTCAGATATAATGCATGACATGAGATAAAGCTTTTAAACATAAACCAGTCTGTCCCTTAGGAAAAATCTTCATGGGTGCATGTTTCAGTTTTGCACCTCATGAAGCAAAGGCAAGACAGGAAAAATTCTTTACACCACCTCTGCTCATTGTGGCACCGTTACAGCAAGTCTTAAAACAGACCTAAAACAGAGTGCCAGAGCTCACCAGACCCTATCAAGTTCTCATAAAGGTGTTACAGACAGCAGAAATGGCAGAGAAAGTGGCTCGATGCCCGAAACACCAAGATGTAAGAGGGGCAAAGAAACTGCTAAGTGGAGGCAGCCAGGTGGAGAGAAAGATGCAATCTGTGAGCTGGCCCAGGACAAAGCCGCAGTGCTGCAGACACTGGTGGGTCACGTTTCACAAACTGCCAGCATCCCTCAGGAGCCCGATAACCTCTTGGTTTCCACTGATATGCATCATTTTGGAAAATGGGGTTTAATCACCAAGGGACTTCATGAAAACAACAGCCTTGCTCATGAAGTGAGACAGTGAATTAATGTGGAAATGGGAGGGAAGGACAAAGATGTGTTTTTAGCATGGGCAAAAAGGCATGTCATAGTCATCAGAGTCAAGAGGGGTCAAAAGCTTACTCTGATCAGGTCACTAGAAATGACAGATGAGTACCCAGAAAACTTGATTGTGAGTCTCCTTCTTTGTAATTGCCTGTCCCTCATCCCTTCCCTTTTCCTCACTCAGATCTTTGGTAAAGGACTTTTCTGTTCCTTTTTTCACCGCTTGTAGGGAAAAAAAAAAAATTACCTAGAAGTAACAAAGGAAGCCAAATATGTGACATCAAAAAGAGTGCTATCCATGATGTCTGGAGTTGTTCATTCCCAACCCAGGAGCATCCCAAAAAACACTTATCCTTTTAGAAAAACTTGATCCTTAAAATACTGAAGCGAAAATAGACAACTGCAAATCAGGAAATTTTTTTGGTAGTCTCATTTTCTTCTCCTTTCCCTCTTCACTCTCCCCACCCAACATTCTCCTCTTTCCCTATCTTTCTCTCCCTGAGTTCAGTAACCAGTAAGACACCAGCCATCAAGTTGCTGGACACAATATGCTTTCACAGTACATTAGTGCTGTGCACCAGACCATGCTGTGCCTGCGATTGTATGACAGGTCAGGGCCAATTCGTCTTACTGAGACCTTCAATCAATAGTGTTCAGAAAGCCTTCCCAGCTGGAGGAACCGAGCCCAGCAGCCGCTGACCTCTCTCTCTGCTCAGCACTCCATCATATTTATAGAGTTGTAATGACAGGAACATACACAGGCAAAGCCACATCTGAACCATGGCTAGTCACTGGTTGTTGATGCCCAGTCTAACTCAAGAAAAACAGATTAGATTTGGCTCAGCTGAATGTCATTTCCATGCATTTTTTCCTCTGTTCTCTGCTTTTTCCAGCCTCTCAAATTCATTCATGCTGGATGGTTCAGCCACATTTGCCAGTAGCTCACCTAGCTGTTCATTCCTCCATGTGCTGGCCAGTGCATACAAAGATGTACCAGCCCATGCCTCCTCCCAGCCCAGCTCCACCACTGTCTTCCTCAGGGTGCAGCTCAGCCCCCTTGTACCATATCTCATTTACACAAAAGTCACTATAACTTACACTGGCAGCAGGTAAAAAAAGCATTAGTAGCAAGAGAGAACAACTACCAAAACCAGACAATTATCACAATAAAGAATACCCTACCAGTAAACAAAAAGCAATAATGTGGACAAAGCATAGCCATGAGTTGCTTATGCTTTAAGGTCAGGTAACACTTTAACAAAATAAATAAGTGGGCTTAAAATAAAGCAAATCCCAAATTTCAATATTCCCCATGAACTTCCTTCAAGCTACAATCCATGCCTTAATCTACCCCCCTTCCCAGCTTTCTCCATCCATCATTTATCTCTAATCCATTTTTTGTCCTTTATTGCTTCCAGTCATTCCACTTTAAGCACTGTCATGTTTTTGGTTCATCCATGGTACCTCTTAGCTCACTTGTGTTCACAGTGTTAGGTATCTGGCTTTAAATCTTGAAAGTATGAAGGCAATGAACCACAAGAAGTAAAGTCTTGTTCTAATCCCTCATACTACCATCTAAAATCAATAAGCATTTCTTGAAAGTGTAAATACCATTGTTTCCTTACTCACCCTTTGCCTTATTCTCCTCATCAGAAAGATGGAGATGCATCTTCCCTGTTTCACAGAGTTAGAATGTTTAATTATTTATGGTATTTAAAGTACTTTCGGCTCTCAAGCAATAGAAACTACAAGAGTTGAGATTATTATTATTGCTTTCTACTGCACTTCCCTGAAGGCAGCAATGTCTTCTTGTGAGATCATACCCAGCATTACTCACAGCATCCCAAGAGAGTGTATTAAAACCTATATGTCCAAGATCTTCAGGACAATAAATCCAAGTTTAGCTAGGAGCAGAGAGAAAGGAATTGCTTTAATACCATAAATAGTTGTCAGTTTCCAAGCAAACTCTCCAATACTCAATAACAACTTTGCCACATTGACTCAAACTGCAAAGTACTGCTGATCAGTAGTTTCTGATGAAACGTCAGCAAATAACGGTTTGTTAAGCATATTCTCATGAAAATATCTCAACTCTCAAGACATTTGCACCTACTACAATGTAGTTCCCTTGCTGTCAAGGAAAAGCAAGAGAAATGCAGAACATTGGGAGCAAGGCAGGGCTGCAGTGGGCAGCCAGCCTCTCCAGGGTCTGGGCTGGAGGTGAGCTCTTATGAACAACAGGACTCATCCATCCAGCATTTTTAACCCAGACCTAGAAATTTCTCGTTTCATCAAGGGATCTGCCCTATGGGTCTGACATGGATCCAGGGAATCTGCTTCCAGCAGCTCTTGGACAGTGGAAATGTGAAGACCAGCTCCATCTCAATTCACTTGCAGAAAATGAAAATATGAGATCTCCCAGCTGTGGGTCTCAGAAGTGGAAACTCTTAGGCCCTGGATCTGGGGAAAGTGGCTATACCAGAGTCGCCAAGCTTTTATAGCATGGCCAGAAAGTCCTGGGAGCTCTCAGTCCCTTCTAAACAAAAAACCTGGTCTTACCCTATGGAGTCTGGAGTCCCTGAGAGTCCTGGCTGAGGCTACAGTGTCAGAAGTATCAGAAAACTGGGATTCATAAAGAAGAAGTCATCAAGTGTAATTCAGAGGACCTGCGGCATCAGGTCAAGCCATGAGTGAAAGTTCGCTACAGCTGCAAACTCTACAAGCTCTGGGAACCAGCAGAGGAAACTAAGAGTTTTGACAGTTTCACCACAGTTATCAGTTCCTTTTATCAGTTCTGCTGACCTTGCAGTTTCCCAATATTTGCATTGAGAGAACGTTGCCATTAAATTCAGACTAAAACTAAGTTTCTATCTCTGAACATCTCCCTGCCTGGAAAACCTGCTTGCAGCCTGTTGCCCTGTGATTCTGTCAGACTTCACAAACTACACAGCATGGTGCCTGCTGAGCACCTGAGTAAGACCTGTGAAGAAAGGGGTATCTACTGTCACTGATGAGTTTACAGAAAGCAACTACTCTGGGGATTTTTTTTTTGACCAGAGACAGTTAATAAAGATTGGACTAGTCATGGAGTCAGCAAAAAGTTGTAGTCCACCCCAGTGCAAATTCTTTTTCCAGTTCCCATCATTTCCTGGTTTACCTTGCTATAGAGCAATGTTGAAAGACTAGTACATTCCCACTGCAGAATTAAGTATAAGGTAAAATAAGGGGGTGTTTGTGCTTTTTTTTTAAAATGTACACAATATATATATTTATCTATATATAAATATATGTATTTGGTTTACTTTTTATTTTTATAGAATGAGGACATATGCACTTTGTCTCATCTTGGACCAGTAAACAGGGTTGCATTTCTTTGAAGGAGGAGAGCAGGTGGAAGAAGCTGCTCTTTGCAGGACAGCTAGGTACACCTTTCCTGCCAGACCTCAAATGACACCAGTTCTTAAATGCACTACATCTCTGTATTTCTGCAAACAGGAAAACTAAAAAAAAAAAAAAAAAAAGCTGCCATGCCGGGGTCAGCCACTGGCACTGCTCTCCATCCTGAGAGCTGTTTCTGGGGTGGAGGCAGAGACACCCCTCAGCCAGGGGTTGGGGGTTCAGTGGATACAGTGTTAAGGCTGTTTTCACACTGCCCACCCTGAAGTACTAGAGTAGCACTGAGGTGCCAGGCCTGTCTTGTGGAGGGCTTTTGTACAATGCTGAGGTTATAGTGCCACATAACCATCACACTAAAGCATTCAATTAGCAACAGGCTGCAGTCTTCAGCTGGGTCTCACCCTTGTTTGTATATGGCAGTATCAATATTGACATCCTGAACGGCTAAAGATTATATGCTGCAAATGTCACCTGGCCCCTAAAGTGAAGCAGAGAAAACAAACCAGGTTGCCTATATGAACTGCCTCTCCAAACCTTGCCTCAAGCACACCATTCATCCCCCTGGAACTTACCAGAGCTACACTCACTTTGGGGTCTCTCCTGCTCATTGTAGCTTCTCCAGGCCAGGTCCAGGCCACAGGGCTGAACTGAAGTACCATGGGATCCCCAGTTTCAATTAAAAAACAACCACCACCCCTTAGATGCCATTATGGCTTCCTGCAACGCTTCTCTGACACAGCCCCTCCTTTGGTGTCCTGTCAGGGTGACACTATGACAGGACCTCGTTTCCAAGCCAGGAGGCATGCTTGCATGCAGCTGTGTTGATGGTTAGATCTATGAAGATTTCCAAGTACGGTAAAATTCCCAGAGGCCTTTGCACTATGAATTTCTACTACATGTGTGCCAGAGGGACGTAGAACCCCTCTGACCTGATGTGGCAGCATTTTAAACCCACTTTGCACAGGTGTTAGCGCCTTTGTGAGGCATTGGGTGCCATGGGAGGGGGATCATGACCTATAAACACAGCACACATCCAGAGAGCAGTCTCTTACCACACTCCCCATGATACTCGTCTCCGGATAGAGACGGAAAAGCTGAAACAAACAAGACATGACTGCATTATCGCCTGACTACATTGCCTGGTGTTGCTCTGGGATCCCCCTTCCTCTTGTTTGTACTTTATCTTCTGAGCCTGCAAAGCTTCAGTGACACTAAATCACCTCCCTGACCATTTTCCTAGCATAGCCCTGTCACCTCCCCATCCAGAGGCCAGGGATACTTCAGTAAGACTAAAAACAATACCCATTTATCACTCTTTCTTTCTCAATTAAAGAGACCAGAGGATGTATCGGACCACGGCTGAGCTCCTGGCACTGGAGCTGAGGTGAGTTGATAAGCAAGCTGTGCAGCCCCTCCAGCTGATTCATTTACCCAGACTGACCTGGCATGCAACAAAGGGACTGTGGTCTCCAGATCAATCTGCCTTACAGCTTCCCCCACTGCTAAATTTGTATTAATTTATAAAAAGCAATTGCCTAAAAGTATACATAAAAAAAATACCACCCCAAAGCCTCAAACCCAAAATATCAGGTGCCCTAACATTAGGGAAAGAAAAAACAATCAGGCAGTGCACTAATTCCTCAAGGAGGGTGGTCAAGATTGAGCTACTACCAAGATAACACCTGTAGGGAAATAAGCCACCAGGTGCAGAGGAATGGACTGAAGAGAGGCTCAAAGAAAAAAAAAAAAAAAAAAATCAAGGAATTACACAGCCTGGTTTGTCCATCATTAGCTATTATGCTTTAAGGACTTTACAGGTGTCTTCCAGTCCTTATCTCTGCTGAAGCAGCTCCCCAAATGTCCCAGTACCCCTTTCAAACCATCTGTCCCAATATATCACATCCCAGCAGACTCCCAGCCAAAATGGCTTCAGTGCCTACTGCAGTAGCACACTAAAAGAGCCATCTTCTGTAGCCACTGGGACCTGATGGGCCAACTTTCTCTTGCCTCTACCTCAAGGGCCCTGTCTTAGAAGAAAAATTATCTCATACACAAGCATACACATCCCAGTTTCTGAAGGAATGCACCTTCCCAACCATCCCTTTGGCAGCAGCCATGAGAAGACAGTCCTGTCTCTCTCATGCCCTCAAGCCCACACTGGTGCAACAACAGCAGTAGTGTGAAAAGAGGATGTGTCCCATGCCAACAGAAATGTGAACTTAAGACACTGATGCTTCACCAGATGGCTCTGGACTTGTCACAGCAGGCAGGGAAACTCACTTGAAAAACCCGGCCCAATCACCTCCTGGACTAGTAGCACAGGACCAGTGGAGTGGTTGGAGCTGAGTACCAGATGTGAGGAGTGCAGAGAGGCAATGGTCTTCCTCTGGGACTGCAACCACAGGTTCAGGCAGGCAGCACATTTGAAGGAAAAGCAGGGGAAAAGATTCACATACCAAACATTCAAGGAAGCAAGGTAACAAAGAGTCAAGCCATCTGACTACAGCTTATAATGAACAGCATCAAAACACTGCATGCAATCTGTGACAGAGAAGGCTCTGCAGCATGAAACACAAAGTGCACCTACAGAGCTCACTAGCCCAGGAGACTTTACCCTCTCCGATCCACTGTCAGCCCAAAACTACTGCTAGTGCTGGTGCTCATCCTTGTTCCACACAACCACTCTCCAAAGAGCTATCTCCTTAGATCTCATGCCCAAAACCTCAGATGACTACTGGACAACTGTACTTTGTACAAGTGTAACCTGTTGTTGTCCAGCACACTGAAGAAAGTGAAAGAAGACCCTTGTCCTTCCACACTGCTTGCTATGTCCTAGGAGACAACCTTTTGCCAGCAAAGAAAATACCATCCCATATTGAAACCTCACCTACAGGTGCCCCCATCCTCCCCTTGTTTTTTTTTCAACCTTCATTAGATTTTTGGGTTTGATTGTCCTCATTCCAGTACTGAGTCAGCCAGTTGTGTGGACACAGCCAACACATAAGTCTGCTGCAAGCCTACAATTGGTGGGACAAGGGGACCCCATAGGGATGGATATGACCATGATTCCAGTTGGATTACTGAACTTATGCACTCTTCTCCTACAAAGGTTTCAGCCAGAAAGGGAATAAAAGGAAAAAAGCTGCCCCATATTCACAGTTTCAGAGCAACTGACACATCAAGAGCAAAGCAGATAGATAAGCTGCACTATGAAGAAAGGGATGATAGAGAAGCTTTCTCTTGTCCTCAGGGTGCTTCTCTGAGTCAAGGGGTACCTACTCCCCAAAAAGCCACCAGCCCTCACCCTCCTCTAGTCACATGTCCTTCTCTGAGAAGGTGGGAATGCTCAGTTAGGTGCAGTCACTGCCTCCTCTCCTCCATTGCAGACTGGCATCCATTCCAGGTGCAACATACACAACCACTCATCAGTGAACAATGATCAGAGAAAGAGGGGAAAAGCTGAGGGGAAAAGCTAAGGGGAAGAAAACAGCAGGGCAGCAAGGACAAGAACAAAAGTGAAAAGTGAGAGGGATGGTGAGAATAGGAGAGAAGGATGGGAGAGAGAGAGCAGAAAGGGATTTACTTTGCAAGTGGTAGCTAAAAATCTCCCAATGTTTATGGCAAATGATGCATGAAATACACTGTCGGGAATGTGATGCCCAGAACCTATTGCTGCTAAATATTTAATTTGATTGGCAGGGAGCTGTTAAAACCTCAGTGTCTGGATCTCAGGCTTCTACAGAACAACAGGTAAAGTAAATATATCAACATGTAGCAAATCACCTTGGGTACCATCAGCCTTTCCAACCTGCAGCATTGCACAGGGGAAAAAACTTGTCAATGGATATTAACAACAGTAGAAACAGACCACAGGAAAGACACAGCTTATGTGTCTTGGCTCCCACTGCAACCTAGAGACAAGTGGAAGGTGGATATCCTGAGTGTCGTCTTCAGAAATTAGAACACATGGCTGCAAAGTTCTCATACAATGCAGTTCATGCCCCTCAAGTCATGCAGAACTGTGGCACATTGAGGCTGCAGCTATAATGGCCCACACTTCCTTGCACATAACCCCTGAAGCAAATCTATAAGCTGACCAAAGGCTGCCTCCAGCAATCAGCTTCTACCCTCTGTCAAGCATGATGCAGGTCAGAACGTCCTATATATGTATATCCTAATGGTGGCACATGAAAGTGCAGCAGGGCTGGCGAGGTGCATGCAGGTAGGTAGCCCTTTTGGGTGCAAAACCTCATTAGCCAGCACTGCAGAATAATGAGGGGACAACAGGACAGACAGCTGCTAGCAGGTACATGTGTACATTTGCACATCCAGGGCAGGTTCCAACTTTGTTGACTCTACCCACACAATTTTCAGAACAACTGCTGTCCGTGCCCAGCCCTGGTGTCCCTGAGCCGGGACCTGAGCTGAGTCTGTGCTCCCAGACACTTCTTGGAGCTTTGCAAAGGAGGGGATTTTGTCTAGGCAAAGCTTTTGCATTTCAAACTACAACTCCATTCTGATGGAGAGGCAGACCTGGCCACTCAGAGATACTCTGAGAAAAGAAACAGACTTTCTTCTTAATCATTTTGTACTGTTCAAACAACTCATTTCTAGAATGAAGGTGTTTGGGTGACTATTTATTTAGGTATAATGTAATATTTGAAAAATTTCAGAGCTAACTTAAAGGTAGAAATACACTGCTTTGCTGCAGAAAACTCCAAAACAAGTTCCTCACCATCATCTAAAACACCAGCAACGGGAGTGCAATTCTTCCTAAGGACTCTACAGGTCCAGAGCATGTGGTTGACTCACTGCACTGGCACTGCCAAGTGCCCAACAGCTGCCTTCCAAAAAATGGATAAATAGATAAATGAATACATCAGAGTGGAAAGATATAACAAATACTGGGAAAAGCAACATGTCTCATACTTGTTTCACAGACGACATGGGATTTTACTGTATCCAAAACTCCATATCACACAAGATAACTGCAGAACTACCACTGGCTGCAGAGCCTTGAAAGTCTGGGAAGAGGGCTTCACAAGTGACACAGCACTGTACTCTTCTCTAGGCATAGATCTTTCAGGACTCATCATAGACTGACATTCACCATCATAAATCTCCCATAACATTCCCTTTTCTGTATTTCTGGCTTCTTTCCTGTCCTGTTGCAGCTGTTCGAGGAGCTGACTTCATCAGAATATGCTTTGTGAAGTGTTTTTCTGCTCTGTATGATGCTTTTACTTTATTTCTTTCAGTAAGTGCCAAGCCACTAAAGAATGCCAAGGGTAGAGCTCTGAAAGTCAAGACCAAGTAAAGAGTAAGTATGTTTGCATGGCATCATCAGCTGAAAAGTCTCAGTGCACCCCACAAATGCAAAAATATGTGTGACTTTTGAATGCAGCTGTATGGTGTGCATGTCCATCATCCCAGTTCACAGATGAACAAGTACACTGAGTGACTTGCTCATGGACTCTGACAAATCTGTTTAAGACTTGTTCAACCACAGAACTCCATGGCCATGAGAAGATACTGCCTGGAGCTGGCAAGGCAAAAGGAGACGTGGGTCTGTATTTCAGCCACTCCAGTTCACAGACTGCCATGCTGTCCTCAACCAGCAATGGAGGTGGGTTTGCCAGACCACTGAACTGCTGCAGGAACAAACTGCTGAGGCAGGGAAGGGAAACAAGTTTATTGACTGCAGATGTTGATTAACTGAAAAATAACCAGTGCATGGAAACATCAGATATGGGGCCCTGTTGTCCTGCCTCCTACCTTTACCAAAATACAAGAACCTGTTTCTCTGATCCTGGGTTCCATCAGTGTTTGAACTCCCTCTTACAATTGCCCAGGAACTAGCTGTGTCATTGGGACACAATCACTGTCATACAGGGAACTAAGCTAAAGCATTTCTTTTCCAAGCAGGTATGACAAAAGAACAAATTTAGGATGCTCTTCACATCAGGCTCAACAGAGCCATTTACCCAGAGAGACTGGAGCCACCAGCTGAGATACTGCACTGTGTCTTATTTTCTTTCTTACCCTCACCTCTTCATTTCACTTGGAAATGTTGAGTTCCTGATCTGCTTTTAAGATTGAGTGCATTTCCAGGTATGGAATATTCTCCTGGATGGACTTCATATGAAAAAAAAAGTGACCAGAATTTCTAAAGTACAACTGGATGAGAAACAGTGATAAAAGCTCTTGCTACATATTTGCCCATGCAGGTCAAAATGAGGAGATCTAGTATTGCACAGAGATTCTCTCTTTTTTTTTTTTTTTTTTTTTTTTTAAGCTAATTAAGTTATTTAATACCTCAGAAAAAGATTCACACCAGAAGGGTTAAAAAACAAAACAAAACAAAACTTATCTAATCCATGCTTTTCTGAAACTAGCTCCTCATTGCTTTTTTTCTATAAAAAAATGTTCATTCCATCTGTAGTGCCTCCATTGAAAAGGCAGCATTCAAACAGATCCATAATCAAAGAAGAAAACATAATTAAACAGAAATATTAACAAACATGTCCTGAACAGATAACCTGCAAGGAAAAAGCACCACAGCACTGGTTCATTTAGAAGCTCAATAGCCCTTTAAAGACTATGAAATCATATGATACCTTGCTGAAAGAAGATCAGTTTCCTGAAGCCTGTGTCGCCCCCTGGTAAGTACCTAACTTTGTCCCCAGGGTACCTATACTCATGGCAATTCCACCCCACCCCCCCATCCTAGCCTCTTTGTCAGCCAACAAGGGCTTCTCCTTCAGACAGACCCTGCTTTTCCCACCATCAGCTAAGAGCCCACTTTCATACAGATTTGCCCTTAGTGAATAAAGAGAATAATTGGTCCCTGTTCTCTCTTTATAACAGCCCTTTACTGATTTGCAGACAGTTAGGTTTCCACCCACAGTTATCTTTCCTCTAGACTGAACATGCCTGGCTCTCTTATCATTCCATACAGGACTCAGTGTCTACTGCCATCTATTCTTATCCCCTTACTTGTTCCCCCTCCAGACTACAACCTATCTTTTTAAAAACCCTGACATGGATGCAGAACTACCTGATCACAGACAAAAGGACAGGGGAGAAATGATCTACAGGTCCTGCAAATCAGAGCAGGAGGTCTCTTACGGGAACGCTGCATCCTTTCCCTCCTTTCCCAGAGAATTTTGGATGCTCCTTGTAGGAAAGATCCCAGGTCTACTTTCATTCAGACACAGCCATCACTTCCCTGGTAGTGGTACTTTAGTCTCTGCCGTGCTTCACAGCGCGAACTGTGCTGTTTATCTCGAACTGTGCTGTTTATTCAGCTCTTCCTTTTGTTCTGTTTGCTGCTATTGTTTAGTTACAGCTACTTTCTCCAATTCTGGTTAGGTTCCTACACAACCGCTGTAGCAGTGCAGACCGGGCACCTAACCAACAGCCTCTCTGACAGCACTAAACAATCCTTCATTCTCTTTCCCTCTCCTCCATGTTTACATTCTTAAGCACACACTTTTAAGGCAGTCATCACATCTCCCTTTTAACTGTCATTTGGCCAAGCTAAATGTAATTAGTTACTTTAATCTTCCCTCTTAGATCAATCCCTCCAGCATCTTAATCATTTTTGTTGCTCTACTGAATTTGTTCTAATTTGCTGACATCTTTGGGGCACTGAGTTCTCCAGAAATGAACTCAATAGCCTAGGTACACTCAGACCAGGCACATGAAGAAAACATGACTAGAAACATACAGAAAACATTTCTTTGCTCCGAGATGAAAGAATTCCGTTTGTGCAATCCAGAAACCACATCAGCCTCTTTGCTGCCGCATTGTATTGCAAGCCCATATCTCATTTGCTAACCGGTGTAACCCCAGTGTTATTTCTGGCATTACTGCTTTCCAGGGGTGTACCTCTCTCATCTCTGCTTTCTTTCTGAGTGCAGTCTGATTTTAACTCCTACTATTCAATTTATTATCCACTCTGCTAATCCTCAAATCCTATTCTGAGGTATGACTGCTTAGCAAGCTCTATATCTCAAATCTCTTTGATTTCCAGTGGAAATATTCTCACAAAGTAAATGGCATGGGGTTTGTCATCAACAGTAAAGTCAAGACACATCCCTAAATTCACAAGACAATACAGATTCTTCACATGCCTGTCCCCAGCATCAGCTCCTCACCAAAAGCTGTCAAAGAGTTGTCAAATGCTCGGTTTGGCTTTGGTGGAATATCAAAGTTGTGACACTGTGTGCCAGCTTTGAATCAGGCCCTGCTGCTCTCAGAAAAAGCAATGGCCCCTGAAGACCCATGCAAGGCCCTGTGACAACAACTGGAAACACCGGGCAGGTGCCAATTAATCATCACCCAAATGTATCACTGCTGGGGTACATTTCTGTACACTGCCTGTTTCCATATTCACCTCAAAGCAGGCATGGCACCTTCCAAAAAGCCTGCACATCAGCTTCCTCTAAACAGTGGTGTCAAAGGCTCTCCTCCTCCTTCACCCCAAAGGGGGAAGGGGGGAAGGAAGGGGAAGGCTTCTTCAAAGCCTTTCTGTGAGACATCACATTGGTGCAAAGCACCGCAGATGCTGCCAAGCACCTGGCAGTCACAGAACCAGGGCCTGGGTACAAAGAAGATTTTTAGGATGCACAAGAAAAAAAACTCTTCCCCTTCCTCCAAAATTTCTCTCTCTCAAATCTCCTCCAAAATTCTTCCCCTGCACGTGACGCCCCCCCACCACCACCACCACCACTCCACAGCAACCCTACAGATACCAGAGCTTCTAACTGCTCTCAAACTAGTTCAATGGCACTGAGACAGGTGTGGCTGGGGACAAAGCCACCCTATCACCTGCAGGGCTGCCCTTACCCTGAGCTGGGGGTGATGGCATGAAGTCCAGTTGGGCTTCTCCAGCCTGGAAAAGGGGGAAGAGAATGGAGAAGCAAGGGAAACATGGAGTGCTGCAGGATTGGGAGTGGATGGAAAGTCAGCCCTGAGCAGCATTGATGCATCAGGGAAGTTGTGGATGCTCCATCACTGGATGTGTTCAAACCCACATTGGATGGGGCCTTGAGCAACCTCCCATGGAAAGCAGGTTGGAACTAGATGATATTTAAGGTCCCCTCAAACCATTCTATGATTCTATGATCAATTCCAGGATTGTTCAGCTCTGTGTGGGAGGTGCTGTTCAGCCCAGTCCTGTTTCTGCTAGCCCCAAGGCCACTGCAGCTAAGCAGTGTCTAAATAAAGTAGATCAGTACTCCTTGCCACTGTGCCTCTGTTCTGGGCCACAGATGAAGAGGGGCACATTACCCACACCAAGCAGGATGTGGCACCACTTTCCCTCTCCAAAGAAAACAAGGGAAATTAAATCTACTACTGCCTCCCACCCTTTCCCATGCATATGTACTGTTAGTGCAGGTAGATTTATGAATCAGTTCTCTCAGTGCCACATAGTCCAGACTTTTCCAGGACCAGAATGCAATTTATTGCCAGTGAAAGTCCAATGAGGTGTAAAGTCTGTTCTGCTGACACCACCTACACTCATGACCCATGTCAGCCCACTTCCTCCTCACCAGCAGCAAGAGAAGGTTTTCTGCTTAACTTTCCAGTCTCTCATGCCCATAGAAAGAAGTGAGGGAAGAGGCTTAGCACAACAAGTCATTTGAAAAGATGCAATGTGTGTGAATTCACTGGACTTATGACAATTGTTAGTACCACCACAAAGATCCTTGCTACAAGTAATAACAGTTTGAGTAGAGGGAAAACAAAATGGACTGAATCAAAGTACAAAACGGCAGAACACCCATCCTTTAGATATTCAGAAAATGTGAGATGCTGCAAACGCACACATATACCTCCCATACTTGCACTTTGCACTGACTTGAAGCCCATAAGCCCTCCTTGCAGAAGACCAGTTCACAAGATCTTGAGGTGCTTTTAGCCTGAAAAGAAATACCAGACCTATGCATACAGTCAGGTGGTTTGGCTGGAGCTCCTCTCCTCCAGATGTATCTCCTGGCACAGACCAAGGATGGGCACCTTCTGCCAAATGCTGATCAGCATATGCTAGACCAGCTTAGCTAGGATGAAGAAGGTCAGCTTGGCTTCAGGCAACTAGGAGTTGACTATAGCCAAGAAAAACCTTAGCATGTCTCTTACCATCATGCCTTAGCAAGCCATGAAACAATTCTCAGTTACATTTTCTCCAAGCCCTCCAGTTTTGCACCAAGGTACTCCATTAAGTGTACTGCAAGTGCTGCTCAAGGTTGTATGGCTGTTCCCCAGTATGCTTATTTTCTGGTATGAATGCATAATGTTTCATTTCCAGTTATGTTAAGAGGCACAGCTTAACCTGCTGCTTCCAAGTGAAATTTGCCTTCTCTTCACATTGCTATGCTGATCTTTTATTGAATGGACTATTTCTGGATGCTTTTATCCAAGCTCTGAATTTCTTTATCTAGTGTAATAAATGTGGCATTTTAGTAAAGCCCAGGTTCAACGTGAGTCTTTTGTATATGAACTTCTCCAAACACCTAAGTTTCACCTAAAGAACAAGTAGATTTGTCATAACCAGGAGGAGCATTGGATCAAAGACTGTCTTTGTACCTTCTCCTTTAAGTTCACTAAATATTTAGACATCCTATAATAAAGGAAACTACAAGTTTTATAGGGAATTTAGGTCTTTGATTCTTTCCTTTTTTCCCTCCCCCTCTGGATCTCTTGACAGTGAAATCAAGTTCTATGATTTTCCATCAGGTGTTTTCCTGCAACTCTTAAACCATCATCTTATATTACTCTTTTTAAAATCATGCAGATTATGAGAAAACACCATTAGGTTTCTTTAAAAGTCTCAAATTCTGTTCAAATGGAAATTTCAGCTATGCCAAATACAGTCATTTTAAGCGGTTCTTACCAGAGAGTCATTGATTTTTCTCCTCCAGGCAGTGTCCATGAGGATTTGCAGGAGGAAACTCGACACAACTTAATCTGATCCCAAAACTGAATGTCAACGAGTTTCTGTACTTATTGCTGGTTTATACTTCAAGAAAAGAAACATATTACACAATCAAGAAAACACCTGAAAATTTACACAGTAAAAGAAATGTTGATGAATACATTGCAATCCTTAGTATCACATCACTTAGTGCTTGAAAGACAAGGAAATCATCCAGTATGAAGACAAAGAAGAACACCCATTGTATGCATCTAACATCAAGGATTTACACAGCATTCATTGCAGGCATCAAAATAGCAACCTAAAGAGTACCTCGATATCCCTAATATTTTCCTCAGATGACAAAGTGAACAAGTTTGTAAAAAATAATTCTTTGAAATTAAGCTGATTCAAGTAAATATTGCAAGCCCCTGTGCCTTGTACCACAGAGCAGACACCCAAAGTCAATTCAATCAAGATTCTTCCTGACTTCAAAGGGACAGCAAATCTGGCCTCTGGGATGTAGCTGAACCCACAAGTAGCTACACATTGCAATTTGTCCTGCCACAGTTCCCAAATTACAGCAGCACAGAAGACTGTCACGTCAGAAAAGATACACAGATTTCTCTATTTCCCTATGCACTTAAAAGGGCACAGTTAGACTGCTAGGGCAAACCTTTGTTCTAATTTTCAGTTTTGTTTTATTTTTAAGCTTCACCACTCAAGCAATATTTTCTTATGAAACAACTGCCTTGGTGGAGAAAGGCAAAGCTTCTAAATGCATGCAGGCAAAGATATAGAAAGATGTATAATTAAAACCAGGACAATGTCATTCTTACACCAGCACCCTCCTGGGACATAGTGGTTATAGAAGAAGCAAGCTCTGGCCATCTCTCCTCAGCCTTCCTGCATCATCCTGGAGGACAGTTCTCTATAAGGTGCCAAAGATCAGCTTTACAATACCTTGTCATGTCGAGGGAGCTCACATACTGGTTTACAACCCTCTGGCTCAAAATTAAGGACTGAGAAATCCAGAGATTGTGTCTGGGCTGAGCTATAAGGACATTGCTGTTTCTTTCTAATTCAATTCACATTTGGGTACCATTTATATCAGACCCTGACTAAGGGATCTCCAGCCCTTCACATTCAAAAGAGACAGACTATGAGGGAGCCAGTTTTCTTATAACAGAAAAATACAAGAGGACCAGGGATTAAGAGACTTGAGATTCCTCCTGGAATGTGACTGTTTTCCAAACTAGGTGGTGGAAGAGGGATAATTTAAAACAGCTCCTGTCTTTTCTAGCCCCCAACCCTGTATGCATACACAGAGAACAAAAGACTTAAATACTTTCAGGAAGCTCACTCATGTATGCTGCCTTTATAGTCAACAGGGATTAGCTTCTCCACAGGACAAACTGGAGCACATGCATTGGGATCCTGCTTCACAGTGCCCTTGGAAGGACACCTCCTTTCTCCACTGACTCTCTGGAGATCCTTGGGAAACAAGTCTCCAATAACCAGTGTCAGCTTCTGGAAAAACTCCCCTTTCCATATAAAGGTCAAATATCTCACCAAGCTTATAAAGTAAAATATATAATGAACAACAAGAGGGGATATACTGATGGATATGAACTGCAGGAATGAAAAACCCAAGTGATCTTAACTATCTGGAGACAACTTTAAAGAAATACCTGCACATTATAGGAAAAGATAAAATATAAATAAATAAATAAATTTGAAGCAATAATTCTGATGTCCTGACAAGTAAATATATATAGCTGTCATCCGTCATCCTTGGTTTAAGAGCATTTGTTCGAGGATCATGACTTTGGTCCCTGGGAATTCACTACTTCCTGTCACTTTTTCTCCCACATGGAGTTAGCACTGGAACTGGATACTAAATGAAACATTTTGTTGTCAGTGGGAAATACAAATGTATCCAAAGCAGACCAAGAACAAACCTGCACTGCCTACTTTGGAAGGAGAATTATCTCCCGTGTCTCCCATATCTTAGAGGACTCCATAGCCTCTGGGCTATGGAGCTTGCTTCTCCACTTCTTTAATGCTGAAGTCATTTCCTGTTAAATGAAGGCCAAAGAAACAAGCTACCTCCACAGCCCAGTCGTTAGAGCACTCCCTCCCCAGCACAATGAATAGGCATTTATATAAAGTAGAGCAGCTCCTACTGGAAAAGCTCCAACTGAGAAAGCATTACTGCAGAGGACCCGGTAGTCTGGGCCCTCACATTGGCTAGGACAGTGCTGGGGACAAGTCCCCACTCCAAAGTACACAGAATAGGAATGCATCACCCAAAGCCCAGTTACTTTTCTGCATACCAGGCTGATAGCTATTCTGGGCTTTTCTCTGCTTTTTCATGAAAACACATCAACGGTCTGATTAATTTCAGTGCAGGACTAGCAAAATCTATGAAATTAATATTGGGAGGGACAGTGAACCCATTTACTGCCACATTCACTCTGTTACAAACCTCTCCTGTCAAAAGCTTCAACCATCACTTCTACTTCAAAAGCTGAAGTCAGGGATCTCCACAAACTGTGAACAAGGACCATGAATTCACCTCAATGTCCTAACAAGAAAAACCTATAAGAATATTAAGTCAAGGTATGTCACTAGCCAACATTCATCTCCTATTGTGTATCTCCTAGTTTCTGAAAGTTATTCCTCCCTTCAATGAAAAAAAAAAAAAAAGCCACTGCATAGAAAGTGTTGCTCATGTAAGACACCTGCTGTGGCTATCCGGCTTCTTCTTCAGAGAGCACAGCAAAGTTCTCTGAGCCCTGAAGTTCAGTGAGCCTTTTAGTCCCTTTACTCTCCACTGAAATGGTGCAAATTAAAAGTGGATAAATCATGATCCTTAGAGCTCCCTCTGAATCCCTAGTTTGAAAGTTTGCAAACTTTCAGGGATTCAAAGAGAGCTTTCTGTAAGTCACTACTTTTCCAGGCAGCTACCCTATTTTTTCTAAGCTACTTACTTTTTATCTCCTCCTGTTTAGAGTACAGACCCCCCATCATGTAATGAAATGATGGTAATGCCTTTTTTGAGAGTCCATTTATTCTTTTTGTGGTGCAACACTTTGTTATTTCCAGATGGAGTCTTAAAAGCCTCTTTCTAGAATACTCAAATACGTGGTACCTCAGACCACACTAGGTTGCTTTTATACTTTGAATTTAAATGTTTTCAGGATGTTATCACTGCAATTTTAGTTACATATAATATTCCCCTTTTCAGTAATAAATTAAAGGGTAAATTCAAGTTGCATCAAAAACATGGAGAGCTGAAGAGGAGAGATTGTGAGAACAGATTATGTCATTCTGTCGCTTTCATTAGTCTCTCCCTTGGGGATTGTCAGCCTCTGATGTTTCAGCTTGCCTCTGCTGAAACACGTCTGACACGAAGGAATCTCCCCTGACATGCTTAGGCCACTGACTACAGCAGCCAGCGATAACAGAGAATTATAGAGAAGGAGAGAGAGGGGTGTGCAGGGATATGCAGGTCCCCCCAACACACTTTCTGTGCAAGTGTATGCCTATGTGAGAGCTGCCACGAGCTGGTGCATTTTTGTGCATTCCCTCTGCCATAACACACTTTGAATGCATTTCTCAGAAGAGTCCTGTGACAGAAAATCCCCAACAACCCAGACATGTGCAATTAACATCCCACTTTACCTGGCACAAAGAGATTCAAAGCAGTGACCCATTCTCATCCTCCTCCTGGAGCAGCTGGCATCACCCCTGCACCTTTCCATGCAACAGCAAAGCCATTCTTCTCACTGCACAGGCTCCAAAACCACTTGTCCCCAGATGCTGTGAAGATTTAGGATTGAGCTTGGAATCAGAATCAGCTTCAGGGTCCTAGCAGGTCTTCGCAATTCATTTCCAGGCAGTATTTATTCAAGGCCTTCACCTCTCACATTTCAAACATCGCCTTTGTATCTCCAGAATTTCATTCCCATCTGAGGATACTGGACTAGCAGAAGCCTCATTTGACAAAAGGAGACTACAGTCTCTTGTTCTAGCAGACCACAACTGCTCACCTGCCCATATCCCCCTGTGACCTGTTCATAGCCCACAGCTGGAGGAATGCACAGCCCCTGACATCTTCAGCTATCATTGGGCTGTTGTGCATATCACCTGAAAACAATTTTCTGCTCATTAGGCACTCAGCTGTGAGGTAGAACATGGCATGTGAGCTAGTAAATTTATCAGCAGGTTCATGACACCAAATATTATCTGTCTCAGCTGGCTCTTAGTAACCATCTCACCTTGTAGCCTGTTTTGAAGTAATGAACTAAATAAGTTTTACATTTGTTTCCTTTTGCAAAATGCTTCAAATTCTTCAGAGGTCTTACATGCAAGAAACTACCTCCATGTGAAAGAGTTGTGTGCATTAGCTCCTCAGCAGTGCATGGTTAAATCCAATGTAATAATTAAAGAAAAAAAAAAAAAAGGTAAGAGAAGTTATCATGATATTTCCTCCATTTGAGTCTGAGTTTGTCCTAGACACCTGTACTGGAAACCCCTGATTCTTACAAAAACCACCAGAGGTCAGGATTACATGCCTCTTGCTCTGAAAAGAAAAAAAACAAACCATAATCCATCAGCAAGATTGTACCACATTCCCTACTTCTGCTGATACACAGGAGGATACAAACTGGCGGAGCTTTTGGGTCACATGTTCCCAGTGCTGGCCAAACTCACAGTCTCAAATTGGCACTTTCAGCCCTGTCAGCTACTGGTAGGGGTACCTCTACTGACTCAAGGTAGGGAGACCCCTCTTTGGACCCATTAACAGAGCCACCTGTCCAAACCCAGCAATGCAGGGGAAGCTGCTTGTACTCAGAGCACAGAGAGATGCAGCTGTGAAGGCTGACTAGTAAAGTGGTGGTTCTCAGAAACCACAATGCTCATGGCTCCCCAAATGCCATTTTTATCTTCTGGAAGCAGAAAGGGTGAGTAAACAGAAGGCACTTTTAAACTGTAGCTCATCTTGCAAGACAAAAGAATGACATCATGAAATAGCAAAGTGTATTTTCACATTGTTCAGTATGTGATGATATACGTCACCTCCTCTTGCAGTATCAGGTTTTGGTATACCATCTACTCAAATGCTGGGATGGTGTAACACCTTGAAAGTGATGGCTACAGACAAGCAAAACTTCTTAATGAAAGAGACTGGGTCTCAATCTAGAACAGGCCAGCTTATCACAGAATTCAAGAATCACAGAATGGTAGAGGTTGGAAGGGACATCTGGAGATCATCTCATCCAACCCCCCAGCCACAGAAGGTTCACCTAGGGCAGATTGCACAGGAATGTGCCCAAGAAGGTTTTTAAAGTCTCCAGAGATGGAGAGTCTACAGCCTCTCTGGGCAGCTTGTTCCAGGCTCCATCACCCTCACAGGAAAAAAGTTTTTCCTGATGTTGAGGTGTGTTTAGTGTGTTGCAGTTTGTGCCTGTTGCCCTTTGTCCTTTCACCAAGCACCACTAAAAAGAGATTGGCCCCATTCTCTTGACACCCGCCCTAGAACTGTGCTTGCAAATGCCAATGCATCGTCCACATGGTACAGGTTTGTAAGTCTCTTCTGCACCTATTTCTATATTGAAGCTCTAGTTGTTCCCTGGGACAGGATGCACTGTCACAACATCCCAGAGGTTTTGAAAAACAGACATATTTGGGGAGCTCCCAATATGCTCAAGCTGTGCCAGCAGTCAATAACATCATGTGGACTCCTACAGGTACCATATGAAACTTGGAGCACAGTGCCAGACCCACTCAGGTGGGGAGGGTTTCCTCATGGGACAGTTAGTCCCTCCCTCCTGCACACAGAACAGATAGATTTCATTATCTTTCTTCCAAAGTTGTTTGGTTAGGCATGCAAATATCGTGATCTATGGTTCACTGGAGACAGGTTTTATTGGATACTAAATCCTGATAGTTCAGCACCTACATCTACCTTTAAATATTTTCAGTCACAGCCGTTCTGCCACGTTTATCAGCATCTTCTACTGTCACTGTCATTACTGCAGTAAACATTTTATTTGATGTTTGATATGTATTCTCTCTGCTTCATCTTAAACTCATTTATTTCCTGATCTGTCCTCAGTGACTAATGAGAATAATTGGCCCCTGTCCTCTTTCTGTAACAGTCTTTTATGTATTTGCAGACAGTTAGGTATCCACCCACAGTTGTCTTTTCTCCAGACTGAACTTGCCTGGCTTTCCCAACCTTTCTTTACAGGTCTTGTTTTCCCTAATCTGTGATCATTGTCTTTGTTCACTCCCCCACACTCTCCCCAGTCCTTCCTTCTCTTAGAAGAGCAGACCCCAACCAAAATGCAGTTATCTAAGCAGGGCTTAACCACATCTATAAATAGTTATTAGACATATGATTTCACCATTTTGAAGCAACAAGGATCGCATACAGAGATCACACACAGGACAGACACCAGGTCCAGTAGAGGGTGGTTGTAGCTAGAGTGAGAGATTAATTTCTTGATCAGTGGTTCAAATCCTGACTGGGAGTGTAGTAAGGAAAAACTGTTCCTATTTCATAACTAGATAGCTACACACGGATGAAGTGGGGTAGGCTGACTGCTACCTTGAGAAGTAACCTCCAAGTTTGTCACGTGGAGAGTTAACTGGACATGAGCTCCTATGTGCCTAGCATGCCAGGGGTGGGAGGAAGTGTCAGAAAAAAATGTCCCATGGGTTATTCATATCAGATAAACTGATAGGCCCACATCAGTTTTTGTGTAGGAGCAATCAGCAGATATAAGCCTCCAAACAGACCATGAAGACCAAATTCCCATTTTTCCCCTAAAAGTGTTTAAGCGCAGCTGTGCACACCAATATTAATGACACTGTATATGCTCTGGGAGTACAGAAACATCTTCAGTATTCAGAGCTGGCAACCTAACATTTTACCTGAGACACTTTTGGTGATTCTTTCCAATTTTGAACCTTCCTTGTGGATGGGTTCACAAGTTTAGGGAATGAATGCTGCAGAGGTCTCATCTTAGTATCCCTTTCACTTTGAGCCAGTAACTACATTCTCATTTGAAATTTCTCTTTTTCCCCAGATGCTTAATCAACCCATCTATATCAATGACTCTGAAACATAGTCTTTGATTGTTTGAGTTAGAAAGGGAAGAGAGACACCCAGCACACTATACAGTCTGCAAACACCCTCTGTATTAAGAAGTATCAACTGTCAGGGAGTCTCAGAACATGTACCCTTTTCCTCTCCCATTCTTTAGTGTCCCTGACTACAAAAATGACAGTATTTTCATTCCCCTCATATTAACATATTCAGTGTATGTGTAAAAATTAAATGAGAAGGCAGTCTCTCCTCCTGCCCAGAGCCAGCATTCTCTCTTGCTTCTAAGAGAACTCTAAACAAAAAGCAGCCTTGCCTCGAGAGGTCCAAATTAGCCATGGCTTGAATTGACTTGAACACAGCACAGCTTGCACACTGCCTAGTGCCACGCATTTGTTTCTGAGCACAAAGAGAAAAGAGCTCTGCAGTTGACCTCAGGCGCATGGAGGTATGCTGCCTAGTTTGCACAGATCACCACTGTGCACTCAGTCACACATCACTGCACGATTCTATCTGGCAGCTGGTGGTTTGCACCTTAAGGAAGCCATGTGCTCTTGAACTATAAAGGGTGGGTTTGTTTGGATTATTTTTTTTTCCCCAACATGAAAGATAGATTTGATATTTAACCCAGCTGGGGCAGTGTCCTGGTTTGTAGGCAGTTAGCACCATGCTACCAATTTTGCTAGAGCAAGCACCAGTCCACACCTGTTAGGAGCCTCCTCTCCTGCCTTCAGATGAACAGACGAGCAAGATGGATGTCAGAGGGATGGTGAAGCCCCCTTCATGGCCGAAGAAATGGTCTTTTTAGTTCCCATTATGACGCACTTAGCTGAAGCAGAAACACAGACTAAGAAGAAGGGGCAAGGCAGTGGCAGCAGAAGGGCCACGCTTAGCTTTAAATATCCTGTTTTCCTCTGGTTCCCCTTCCACATATTTCTTCACTGCCATCTTCAAACTGCCATTTCATCTTACGCAGGGATGCACCCAGGGCAGTAACTAGTCCATCTGACTGAGGCAAAGCAACAGATTTAGTAAGTTGATTCACTGTGGTTTAAATAATTCTCTTGGATGGATGCAGCCATCCAAGTGGTGGGTGGGCGACCAGGGTAATAGCAGATAACTTATCAGTCATGATTCTCCCAGCCACTCCCTGCTTTTCTATCAAGTATATCTCGAAGAAGGCTAATCACAGAATTGCAAAAGAATCAAGCAATCATAGAGTCCTGATGTCAGGCAGAACAGATACTACCAGCATCCCATTGTAGATTAGTGGAGCCATCTTTCTCAAAAATATCATCTAGTCTACCTCTCCCATTAACTAATACATCCATTTCTTTGTGATAAATTGAGGTGTACACAAAGAAAATTAAAGAAAAAAATTTTTAAAAATACCCTGAATATTCTCCAGCTGCAAAATAACTCTCCCTGTTGCCCACTTAGCCGTACTGGTAAGGAGAGTACAGGCAGAGCAGAGGCCTCCCTAAAGGCCGAGAAGATTAAACTTCTAGGGGCCAGCCTTCAGCCTAGACTATCTCACAGGCAGCCCTTGCACATCCTAAGACGCAAGAGATGGGAGCGAGGAATGGAGCCCATTGCAGAGATAAGCAGTGCTGTCTGTACAGCACTCCCATCCACTGCCAACTTGGGGGAATGAGAAAAGAACACTGGGAATCAAATCCAGACCTCCCACATGGTACTGCAGAGACACCAGTTCCCCAGCGCCAGCCCAGGCAACTTGAGTCCAGCGTGGGAATCCAAGCACAGCTCCACATGCTAGTGCAGAATGTCTCTGGCACTGGAGATGAAGTCCACCTGCCTTCTTCCAAACCAAGCACAAGAAAAAGCCCCAGCTGTGCTTCAACCGTAAATGAAACACAGAAATGAATGCTGGCACCTTTTTCCCCTGTAGGCAAGAGTTTGGGGAAGCGATGCTGGTTCCTAGGTTGATACGGGTTTTATACAAGGGCACTTGGTAATACAAAATGGGGATAAAACATGTCAAAGCCTAAATTATTAGATGGGGATGGAGGCCTAGGATTTTTGCCCCTGCACTTTATTTTCTGTCTCTCCACAATCTCTTTGTGTTCTTGCATGCATAGGCACAACATAAAACTCAGCCATCAACGGAGGTATCCTTAGAACCCTGCCCAGAACCAGGATGTCTGAGGGCTGCTCCTGAAACCTTCCTCTGCCCAGCTAGGGTCTCACTAACAAAGGGATCACAAGAGGCACCAAGACTGGTGCAGGCTGAGTTGGGCTGGTTCATCAGGTGTGCATCACCACATCAGAGCCCAAGGCGTCCAGGAAGAGGAGTAGCATCTTTGACCATGCTTCTTTCTTTTTCCCTGCTGAAATCTGCCCCTGGGTACCAAAGGCAGAGTCAAGAAGCTGCTGAAGCAGGTCTCACCACCTCCAGGCTGTTTCCCCACTCCACCCTCAACCTGTGCCATCCTGTGTCAACTTTGAGGCACCCACCCAGTACCGGGAGACAAGCTGGTGTGGTGGGGAACCAGAGAAAACCAGGAATGCAGAGGCAACATGAGCTGCTGCTTTGGGGTGGCGTGGGTGAGCACTTGAAAATTGCCTATACCCACACCTCCCCTCTTACATAGCATGCTGCACCCACACACACACTGCTGCTCTCTCCAGAGCTGCAGCTGGGGCACACCAGGTCACCCCACATCACAAGGTGCCATGCCCCTGCTCTGCTCCCCAAGGCCTTGGGGCAGCACTGGGGCACCATCAGCTGGGTGTGTTGCATGTACGGTCCTCCCTGCCTACCCAAGGGGAAGTTCAGGAGGGACCAGCTGCCCCTCCTACACTGCTTGCAAGGCCTGAGGTAGCTGTGCTTGATGGTGAGAGGACAATATTAGAGGATATCTCCCTTTTTCTATGCTGGATCTGGCAGGGCAGGCAGGTCCCAGGTAAAGGTAGCAGTAAGAGAGACTGTAAGGTAAAGGTGATATGAGGATGTGGGCCCATGCTCCCTGCTTTCACAGATGAGCATCAAAGCTGCAAGACCCCTCCCCAGATTTCATCCATCCTGCTCTACCTCTGCCCAAACCTGGCCCAGGTCATGGCTGGGAAGAGCTGTAGCAGGGATGCGGCACTTGCTTGTGCCCTATGCCCTGCAGGCAAGCAGGGCTGATGGCTCTGGCAGGCACCAGGCAAACAGTGCTGGGCACCACTCTCCAGGAAAGCACAGAGCCCAGGCCGGCTGCCGGGGGCTGCTATCCTTTCCAGGCACCCAAGGCAACGTTCCTTCCTTCCTTCTGATCTGCCTGCAAAACCCAGGGCGGGGGGCAGAGGGACAGGGCCTGAGCTCGGCTTGCCCAGCATCTGCCCTCCTCTCCCTTTGCTGTGCATCCCCCTCGGGGCTTGTGCTGTTAGGGGCTCTCACGGGTAAACGGGACCCAAGGCTATAAACCCCTACCCCGGGCAGAGCTGGCGTCCCGGGTGGATCCGGCAGCTGCGGGGCTTGAAAAATTCCTCCCCAAACCGAGAGAAAGGCTCTCACACACCCTCTTCCGCACAGGTAAACTTTCTACTCCCACTTGCAGAGGGACAGCGTTCTGGCAGGGAGGATCGAGCACGGATAAACCCTGGGAAGCCTTAGATATTTATAGAAGCACAGGCAGAATATGGCAGGTAAGGTGGCTCTCAAACCCCTCGACGGGGAACCACTCCTGGTTTTCAACAATAGCCCGACGAAACCCCCTCAGAAATGGGGGAAAGAGCCACTGGAAGGATCACGGCGAGGGAGGGGGGGAGAGGCGCGCCCCCGCCGCAGGATGCTCCGGATACCTCAAGGTCTGGAGGCCCCCGCCGCCGCCCTGGTCCCC
>JANHFX010020859.1:0-12712 GCA_027560015.1 Chloroceryle amazona | reverse complement strand
AACCCCACCACATCCGGACACGGAGCTCGGTCTCCTCCTCTGGTCCCACATCCCAGATGGGGCCACCTCGCCCTGAGCTGGTGTCGGGTCCCTGTGATGAAGAAGTCACAGCAACTCGCTGCAAACCTGCCACAGTCTCTGGGCTGAGCAGTTCTACACTAACAACAGATTTTTCTAGAGCCGAGTTCCTAAAGTCCTGCAAAAACAGGGCTTTGTCATGGAAATGCTGAGATGACATTAATGGCAGTGTCCTGAACGCAACTCTAATTAAAGAGAGGAAGGAGAACTGAAGCAGGATGTCCTGTTTGGCTGCCCAGGATGGAAATCTTGTCACAAATAAAGTGCATTCTCGTACTTTGTCTCCGTCCTTCTGCACAAGGCTTTCCCAGATTTTGCAAATATTCGTTTTCTTATCTCTCCTGGATTCTTGTTTCTCTTCTTTTGAAATAGCTCCTCACGAGAATGGATTTTTCTCTGCTACATTCCCCACCGAGCTCTCAAACACACCAATCAAACAAATGTCATCTCCTTGAACACAAAGTGAATGTGCTTTTTATTCCTTGAACAAAATCACTTGGGCACACAGTAGCCGGTTGGCTCCGTGCAAAGAAACTTTCCTATTAACATCGCAGAATAAGCTCTGGCAAGAGAGCAGGGACAGGCAAATCAAAGCTGGGAGCAAGGTGGCAAATGTTTCCTTTTGAAAATGGGCTTTCCGCTGAATTTGCCCACTGTATGTCACGACCCATCTCCTAGCTGCTTCCTACGCTAGCAGAAAAATAAACCAAAACCAAACCAAACAAAGCGAAACAAATTAAAAATGGAATTCAGAAGTAGCAGCAAGTGAATTAGTTCACCGTGTGCCACAGGAATTCTGATCCAGACAATTTGTGTGCTGAGTGTTGGTGGCTTTGTGTCTGGGACCAGTCTGTGTAAAGCTCAGATTTAAGGCTGATACTGGAGCTCAAGGCGCTGCCCCAGCAGCGCTCTCCTGCAAATCCAGGATGCAAAATCCAGTATGTTTATGGAAAATAAGATGCACGATCCAAGCTGAAGGGTTCATTTATGCAGCAGGAGGAACTGGGCACGTGACGATGTGCTGCTCCAATGACTTGATTTCTCTACTACCAACTGGCTGATCCAGATACTATCGCTCCCACTGTGACATTGGCTGTGGTGCCTCTGCTGACCTGTTCGTCTGCTCAGAGCACAGACCCTCTCTGGGCTGGTGCCAGGGAGGCAACAGCTCCGGGGCTGGTGTGCAGGGTGGATTTCTGTGAATAAAGCATCTGAAGGCTCCCTGCAGTGTGCTGGGCTGGCACAGCCTCTGGCACCCTCACCGAGCCCTGGATCCTCCGGGAGCAGAGGAATGTGCCCTACCGCTGCTCAGTGAAAGCTGGGTCATTCCCAGTGTTTCTGCTACACAAGCTGTCTCCTCTCCATTGGAGCACTTGGATGACACTTGTGTGCCTGGAGTGGGGTAGAAATCCCGATGTCTGCTCACAAACCAGGTTGGGACTGACATCTGCTGCTTTCTGATGGGGAAAGCAAGGAGTGGGGAAGGAGTGAGCTTATCCCAATCCTGCAGGGCACTTTGCAGCCCTGCAGGTGATAAGGAGCTCAGGGCTCCTCTCATTGCACCTCCAGCTCTGCCACTGTTGCTGGCCTTGCACAAGCACTCACCACCTTCTCGTGCTCTGCCCTCCCTCGGTGTCCCCATGGACTACAGCATACCTGCTCGTGCCACACTAGCACTTGTCCTTCCAGTCTGGTCTGGTGTCCCAAAGCCAGCGCTGTGACTCTGCTAAACCCGTGCTTCCTGTGAGGGGAACAAAATACCTCCTGGCACCCAGCCTTACACATCAACTCCACCGACACCAGCTCCCTGCTCCTCAAATCACCCGCCACCCGCTGCAAACCACAGATGCCTCTGTGTCATCAGCCTGACCATTACATGAACTTTCTCTTGCTGATGGGGATTGCCCCACCAGAGAAAACTAGCGCGTATGAGCAGGGTGAACTGGGAGTTGTGTTGTCCTTTCCCTGGCCATGCCCTGGGGATGCCCTCTGGGCTCTCCTGGACTTTGCTTCTTTCCCTTCAGCCTCTGAAGTCCTTGGTCTCCCCAAGCCCCTGCTCGGTGGGTGCGTTCCTGAGGAGCTATGGACACATCCCCCACACTGCTGGCACTGCTCTAGGAGCCTGTCCCTGTCACACCAGCATGACTGTGAGCTGTCACAGTGACTAGGGGAAAGTTTAGGCCTCCTTGGTCTCACAGGTTAATGAATTACCTTTGTGCACTAAGGTGCTGGCTGGGAGTTCAAGGGGAACAGAAATAAGAATAGAAGATAATGGGGATGGCAAATTCCTACGCGTGTGTGGCACTGTCATCCTTGCCTGCTCCGTCCACCACTCACGCCGCTCTTCTGTTGACATCCTGGGCTGTATGTAGGGATTGGCTCTCCCAGCTTGGCTCCCTTGATGCCAACAGACCCATACACAGAACCTGAGTTACTCTCAGACTTCTGCTGGGGGTGGCTTGGTCTGAAACTTTTGGTAGTAGAAGGTGACAAGGGCTGTGGGAGCTGCGGCAGCGGCGGAGGCGAGGGAGCAGCCCTGCCGCCCAGAGCTGGAGGGTGACACCATTTCCTCACGCAATGAGTCATCGCAGCCACTGCATTTCCAGATGCACCTTTGCCTAGTGCCAGGCCCTGCAGATGTATGACCTTAGCAGAGGTGATGCCCGACCCGTTCAGAAGCAATTGTGTCTGTTCCTCTGGCTCTCAATCAGCTCCGGTTTGGTCCCTCTCTGAGTGCTGGCGGGGGCATCCCTCCAGCTGCATGCACTGAGGCCGGACAGCCTCGGAGAAGAAAAGTGGAAGCCTGCCAAGATATATCTGGAGACCCACAGCTTTCGTATCGAGAGGTGATTTCATGCGAGCTCAGCTGTGAGGTGTCTGGGATGTGCTGTCAGGGGGCTCTGCACCTGGGTTGCTTCGCCCCGGGGTCAGTCACCGGACCAGGTGAGCTGCTGGACGGGCAGCCTGGCTCTGGCCAAACTCAGCGAGTTTGATAAAACCAGGATGGAGGCAACAAGATGGCACAAAATAACCTATTTAACCATTAGGCCACATTCATCCTTCCTACAGAGATTGCAGAGGAGCTCCCCCCGGGAGAAATTTGGCCCATTTTGTGTAGTTAGTTTCTCTCCTGCTGACACTTGCTGACATTTGCTGCTGACATTGCCCAGCCACAGCTTCACATTCTGAGCAAATATTTTGCTTGGATGGGGGAAAATCAGCACTGAGGAGCTTGTGTGAGTATGTGGGAACCCAAACCGGAGCTGGATCCCCTGTGCTCCCTCGGGCCTCTGTTTATTACCTGCAGCCCAAGAGGAAAGCAGGCCTGGGAAAGCGATGCTCCTGCTGCAGCCGGCACGACACGAACCATTAGCCCGAGCTCTGCTTTTAGGGCAAAAACCCCTCGTGTGGGATTGTGCCGGGGGCTCGGCACAGGTCTGGCTGGTGTTGTGAAAAACAGTGAGAAGGAATGAAGGGCGATGAACCCCTCGGCTTCAGCAGGTTATAAACTAACGCTCTTCACCCAGGATTGCTCTGACAAAGTCCTGGGTGCCACAAGGAGGTCTCAGACTTTAACACTCACCTTTTTCTGCTCTGGGGCTGATTGCCTCAAATGTCCTAAAGTGCTTAGTGCCCTTGGAGGTAGGATGCTTAAGGAACTATTAAAGTCTCAACTCCTGTATTCTCCAGCTCTGGAGCTTCCTTGCTGGGGAGGGAGAAAGAAAGACAGAGAAAAATACTCTGTGGATATTCAGGCCCCACTAAAATGGAGATGAGGACTCATATGGTTGGGGCTCATAGAGGAGACCATGCAGATGATGTTTTACACTTAGTCAAGCCCCTGAGGCCTCAGTTCACATCCCAGCTTCTCAGGGAATTTGGGAGAAGGTTTTGCAGTTGACTGAAAAGGGACCGAAAATGGTGAGGTCAGTTTGAGATCTTGGCCACGTAACAGGTTGAGCTGATGCCCCGTCTGCTTCTAGACACCTCTAAAGAGGACTTCTGGGGAGACAGGCAAAGGGATCCACTAAACCCCATCCACCACATCTCATCCAGCCCATTAACCTGGTAGTGTTGGGGAGGGACAAAGAGAAAAATGATAACTATTTTGTAAAAAACCCCAGGGACTGTCCCTCCTAGCCAGGAACTGTTGACAGGTTTTGGTGACGCCCTTCACCTAGGACAGCTAAGAGGGGAGCAGGCGGTGCAGCCGCTGCAGTCGGGCCCCGCCGCTGAAGGACGGCGCGAGCGGCTGTGGCAGCTCTTTGTCAGGAAAAAGCCTTTATGACTATATTTGTGCAGGCAGCTCTAAATGCTCAGACCTTTATTCTTTCAGGCTTTTAAACTAAAGGTCATTTTCTCTTCCCTTCCAGAAAAAAAAAAAAAGAGTAAAAAAAAAAAGTGAATTCCTCTTGACGCAGATCCCCTTCCCCTCTGGATGGGAGTTCAATTGTTCTCGCAAGCAAGCTCCAAATCTGCCCCTCGCATTCACTTCCTTTTTCCTGCCCAAAAGGAAACAGAGATTTCTGACTGTGTGAACTGGTCCTTTATTTAAGGATACAAGAAAATAGCTAAATGCTAATTCAGAGCAGCGCTATGCGCTTTAACGTGCCGCACGGCAAAACAAAAGAAAGAGAAACAGCTCCCCGCCCTTCCCAGCCGAATTGTAAACTGCACACTGGTTTGAGTATAATGGGTATTTATGAAAGTTATACTAAAACATTTACTGAAGTCCAATGCAAATCAAAACCCTTCAGGCAGGAAGTTTTTAGCTACCAAAAATAATCACCAGGCCCTTGGCTAATATTTTTAATGATCATGCGTTCTTGGGAATTTCCTCTTCCCTCCGTGGAGATAAGTGATTAAACAAAATAAAGGCAGCGGCCGTTTCGATGCACTGAGACGTGTCAGAGAAGCGACACATCAACAGTTCTTTTTTTGTATCTTTTTCCTATGTCTTGACTTCTGCATTCACCGTCTGACTTTTAGGCTGAATTCCACTTCTCTATTATGTTGCTGAAATCCAGTGAAGTCAGCAGAAATGCCGTGAGAGCTTCCTGGGGAGGACTTCTAAGCCAAGGTGTTAGATCCACTAAGGGGGAGACCATTCTCTATTACACATCTTACTCATTTTATCACAAAGACATCGAGCTCTATTCAGCTGCGTGTTGTTTGGCTTGATCATTGCTGTAGAACGCTGTTAGTGTAATGTCCTGTCCATTCTTCAGGTCTTCTCCACGCAGAACCCCTCTGGAATTAGGCCCACACCATGAGAACAGAACCGGTCCTTTGAGTATATTTTTCCATACACCAAGTATTTTTGATGTAGAAAACTTTTAATGGGTTGCAAGTGTTTTGTTCTGCAAATGGGCAGTTCTAACATTTCAATTATTGTTGTTTGTAACGACCAGTAAGAGTTGCTGGGAAAGGGAGTGTCAGCTGCAGGCAGGGAGGAGGAGGAGGGCTCTTAGTCCTCAGGACTTGGGTGGAGGATGGAGAAGCTGCTTCCCCAGGGTCTAACACCATTTTGTGCTGTGCAAATAGCTTTGTTGTGCTGAGAGGGAATTGTTTCCTCTCTCAGTGCCTTCACCCAGAAGCCAGCGTTGTGTGAGCTGGCACAAAAATACTGCTCACCAGCGTTAGGCACCGGCAGGTTCCTGCCTCTGCACCACCCGAATGGTGCGGCTGCTCCGCCGCGGTGCACGGCTCTTGTGTCAGACACTGCAAAGGGATGACTTTTATTCCTTTTATTCGTCTATTCCCATGAAATGCCCTTTCCTCCCAGTAACTCCTCATGATGTTGCATAAGGATTTCATAGAAATAAATGGTTGCTGAAGGTCTTCCAAACCAGGTACTTGAAGGGGAGGGCAGAGCACAAGGAGAACTGAACTCCCAGGTGGTGATAAGTCATCCTGGAGAGACCCAGCTCATCCTTTTCAAATACACACCTAGGGCAGGGACATGGATTGACCTGGCTTGTTGCCGTAAGATACAGCGACTCATTCCAACCAACATTCACCTTGGTTAGCTCTCAAGCTGTTCGCGTGCCATCAAAGCGACTCATGACGTTTGAAGCAGGGAGAGGACATTTTCCTTCTGCATCCTCCAAGCGAAGGCAGGTCTGTGGTGGTCCTTACTCACCTGATCACTTGCTGGTAGCTTGTGGGGAGAATTCAAAATGTGTATTTTGGATCTTTGCTGAAAGAAACATTCTGCATTTAGGATTTGAACTCTGTTGTGAAAGGATGGTAAAAATAAAAGAATGATTGTAAAAGTGTCCAGCTGTAGAGATGCTCCCGGTGCAAGCAAGGGGCAGCTGGATTAACTGAGTGAAATCTTGGCAGTGGAAAATGTTTTCCTATCTTTCCATGCTGGTGGGAGCTCGATCTGAGTCAGGCACCAGGGTTGTACAGCGACCACATCTCCTCGTACCTTGGGGAATCAAGGGGAACATTTCCCAGCCCAGTAAGAAGCCCAGGCATTCAGGTCCCTTTTTTGGCCTGTGATAATCCTTGTCCACGGGGACCTGCAATGAGAGGGGCCTTCTCAGCCTGGTCCTACAAGCTGAGGAAACGTGCTTTGTCCTTGCATGGGCAAGGAGACACTGAAACCCCCGCAGCATAGATCTAATCTACCCTGTGTGTCTTTCCATTGCTCGCAGGTTTCAAGAAGATATGGTCTTGCTCAAATATTTTCTGAATGCCTGATACCTTTCTGCAGCACGGGGAGGTATCTGTGAGCGATACAAAGCTGCTCCGGCAGGACAACACAGAAACCTTATCTCACACCAAAGGGCAGATAAAGGAGCCCTTTCCTAAGCTGGCTTAGCAAAAAGAGAAGCTCTGGGCTTTTTCCAGTCTCTGTCCCCAACATTACCACAACAGCAGCAGCAAGGCATGGCCATGTCCCCAGCCTTGGGTGCACTGGGGTCCCAGCAGTACCCCAGACCACACTGCCACAGAGCAGGGGAATTTGTCCCCCCAGGCCAGGGTTTGCTGCCTGTGTGCAAGACACCAGCTTGCGCAATATTTAGTCTCTGCTCCCTGTCTCCCTCACTTTCTCCCCCTCTCTTATCAGGCTTTCCTTGAATTCTTTGTCAAGAGCGAGAGTGCAAGGGGAGGTTGAGCCTGCGGGGTGGCTCAGACAAAGCACCCCAAGGGCTGGTGTGCCTCTCAGCCCACGCAGGAGCTGCCCACCTGCCCACCACCAGCCTCGCACAAACGTATTTGTCACGGGAGATCACACACAAGCTCTCTCGGTACCTAGCACACCGTCCTGGGCAGCCATGGGAGAGCTTCGGTGGTGTCTTGGCGTGGCTCTGATTCAGATGTACGAGGTCTGGCTCATCTTTTGATGCCAGTCTTAATTTTGCTGGAGTTGATTTATGGGTCTGGACAAGCTGACCTCGGTGACCCAAGCTCGCTGGTGCCGAGGTTCCCCTGCACCCCTGACACAGCACAGGAGCACGTGCAGGGCTTGGAGAGTGTGCTCAGGAATCACCCACCAGAGGAACACTTCCCTGGCCGGGGGCTGTGTCTCGCACGTAGCCTTTGCTTTGGCTTATTCCCATGTTAGACACATCCTGGAAGAACCTGCCAATCTTCTGTAGGAAGCACTACTTAAAGTCAGCATTATAGAGGTCAACCTCCAGCTTGCTGTCATCAAAACCCCAAATCCTTTTGCAATGTGATGTGGAGTTTCTAACTAACAAATTGGTAGCAATTAGCCTTTGGTGTTAATGAGCAGCTACTAGTACCAAAGGGAGGAGGCCTTATGAGTGTCAGGACACCTTGAGAACTGTCTTTATTGCAAAAGTGGAGACTTTCATCAGGAGCAAGAGACCTGCACAAAGAGATCTTTGCCCAAAGTGAGCCCAGTTCCTCCCGGAGAAGAGATCAAGCCACTGTCTGGTGGCATCTGCAGCCTCTGGTCCTGGCAGTGTGAGCAGCAGATCCAGCCACCCCTGGATGATGTTTTGTGGTGCTTCCCAAGTGTTGAAAATCAGGAGTCTTTCTGCCTCTTACTGTCAGAGATAAAATAAGCATTCTTCATGAGATAAAAAATCTACAGACACAAAAAGCCTTGGGCAAGCTGAAACAACAGGGGAAGACCTCAGAAGAGGCAGCTATCCCAAAACATCTTCTCTTTATTTCTATTTATGATCTTTTTTAAACAATCAAAGAGTTGGGGAAACAAATATTCCCCAAACAGCTCGGTCAAAAGAGCTTTCCCCAGTGCTGTTTGTCCATGCCTGGACACGGGGCTGTATGGTGACCCCAAACCCCTCTGCAAACAGAAGCCCATCAGCCATCTCAGCTCATCCCCCAGCTCACCCCACAGCACGGTGCATCTCAAACCTGCCAGCGGGTGCCCTGGCTCATGGACTCCCCAGATACTTCACTGGTGAGATTTTGTTTTAACAATAATGGTTTTTTAACCCTTAGAGAAAAAAATAGAGTGGGGGAAATACAATTTCAGCTATTGTTCAAACCTCGGGGCTTTGAAGTTCCAAAGACTTTTTGAACTGAGAGACTTTGGTAGTTTCAGAGGCACTTTTTCCCCTGAATTCCAATTTCTCTAAAATCTGCAGCATTCTCTGTAAAGCGTGGATAAAATTCCTTTTCATAGAAGATTTTCACTGGGAGAAGACAGATCTGTTTCCCAGCCAGGCTGCGGTTGCCTCCCAGCCTCCCTGCGCCGCGAGAAGCTCTAACGAAGAATACAATCTCTGAACTTGATTAATTACGTCTGCACTGCGAGGGTATTCCCACGGCACCCTCAAACTTCTCGGTCCTGCCCCGGCGTGCAGGAGGCACTTTGTAATCTCCGGGCTGGACTCTGCCCAGCGCTGTCTCCTGATGTTTCCACCATCATCCTTGCCCCAAGAATAGGCTGGAGAGATGCCAAGTAGGGTTTAGAGGTGCCACTCGTCCTCGGGAGCTCGTCAGATCTGGGTGTGCAAGATCACACTGCTGCCTCACAAGAAATATCAGTGAGGGGATGAGCTGGCTGGGGTGCAGCTGATCCAGGGGATGGTGGGGTGTGAAGGGCATGTAAGAAAGGCCCCCAGTGCTGAAACCTGCCTGCTGGGGGTCTTGCACTGGTGCTGGTGGCTGTGAGCACCCTGGCAATGGCACGGACATGCTGCAGAGCAGTGCCAGGACCTGGCTGCAGGTCCCTGAAGGTGTCTTGTTTGTCCCACGTGCAGCATCTCCAGCGGGTGAAGAAATCAAGAGGTCACCCTTTAATCAAGGTTAAAGCATGAGGATGGCAACCTGGGTTCAGCAGAGGATGAGCAGCAAAAGGTTTTGCTTTTCCTCCCCTGCTCCCTGAAGAGGTTCAGGTTTAAAATAGTTTCCTCTTACACTTTAAGGCTCAAGTGAACATCTACCGCTTCTGCTGCGAAGACAATTAAACCCCGTGAAAAGTTCACAGCGTCTAAAATTAGGAGTTAAATTTATGTAGCAGGTTTCGTGCAGGAATCCAGAAGTAGCTCTTTGGTGTTAATTCAGTAAGCAGCACAACATCCTTCTGATGGGACAGGCACTTTTATTATCCACTGATGAGAAAGCAGGCGAGGGATGGTAAAATCCCTTTGCCACGGAGAACACAGGAAGTGGGTGGAAACAGGAGCCGGGCGGTGTCCAGTGTGCTCCCAAAAAAAGCAGTTGCCACTCAAGGATTTGGAGTGGCCCGAGCCTGGAAACATTTGGCATGATGCTCCTAAATCTGACAAAGGTCTGGGCTGGCTCGGGGGGTGCAGCCGTGCTTTACGCTGGCTGAGGATTCGACCCCATCCCTCTGTGAGCAGCTTGCACGCCCCTGCCAGACACGGCTGGGCTGCCCTCGGCTCGTGGCGCTGGCAAGAGCTCTACGAACGGAAGGTGGAGTTTTTTGCCATCTGATTTTGATTGCTGCTTGGTAATTGACTTTATTATTTAAAGTATCAAATGTTGCTGCGGGACAGCATTTTCCTTGATACTCTCACGTATGCTGATTAAACCCCAGCTGACTGCACGCTAGCGGAGAGCAGCCCAAAAGCGCCAATAAAACAAACCAGGCAGGACTTTGTTTCTCAGAAGCAGCTGAGATTTGGAGCAAAAAAACACACTTGAAAGTTCCTGCAGCGAAACCATGGAGCAAAACCAACCATAAAACCAACCCCTACCATTCTGCGATTCTACGAACCAAACATGGCCTCAGACTTAAAGGGATCAGTGTGGGCAGGGGGTGTTCAACAGCAGCCCCATCAGCTGACAGGAGAGCAGCATGCCACACTAATTGGCTAGTGCTAATGAGAAGCTAAAGCCCCCTCCATCCCTCTCCTCAATTCACGCCTGACAGGCACTGAATGCTGGGCAGAGCATGGAACGGGCTGCACAGCCTTGGGAAAAGCACGTGTCCCAGCTCGGGGCTGCCTGCCTGGCTGTGAGCTCCACTTTTGGTGAGTCCCACTGCCAGCTGCCACCACGGGCCACCCAAAAGGTCACCTTGTGACAGGCTGGGGAGGCGGCCAGGGAGCCTCGGTGTGCACCGGAGGGGACAACAACAGGGGTTTGGGGCTGATGGGGAGGTGCAGGCAGAGGCAGGGCTGTGGGGATGGCTGTGCACGGCTGGGTGTGCTGCACCAACACCCCGCGGCTCCCTCCCTCCTTCCCTCTCCCCCACCATAACCGAGCCTTGGCTGACACCCAGCTTTTCCCCAGCACTGACTTCCACAGGAGGACAGCAGCAGCTCTGCAAGATGAAGCGTCACGATTTCCAGTTTCAAGATACCCCTTCATCAGGCCTCTGCTGACCACTTCCCGCTCCAGCAGCTACTACTAAAGGTACTAAAGACCGGGTAAACAGGAAACGTTTTCCACACATCCCATTTCACTCCTGCGGCTCCGCTGATGAGGCCAGAGCAGTCCCGCTCCATGCTCAGCCCTGCGTGCATGTGGAGGTGTGGGTGGCCGATGTCCCAGCCATGAACCCTCACCCACGTCCATCCTGGGTCAGAGGACACGGGACAGATGGCCAGATAGGGCCAAGTGGTGGTTGATGCAGCTGATAAAATTTGGGTCTAGCGTTTTTCCCCAAAGTTCATGTGAGTTTTGGGGCAAGATGCTGGGAGCCTTTGTGAAGGCTCTGTGCTTTGCAGGGTTGAGCCTGTGTGTCTGCTGCTGGTGGAGAAAGCTGTCAGCTCTGGACCTCAGTCTCCAGTGTCCAGCATCGCTGATCTGAACGGAGCATCCAGCGCTGCCTCTTCTCACAGGCAGCACATCCCGTCCGTGCAGCCCCTGGAACTTTCCACCGGGAGCTGCCGCTTAAAACTCAGCTCTGCCCTAAGCGTGAAGACGGACGGAGACCGACCCTCGCTGCGGGTTAATGTAGCATGCACACACAAACACAGCGCTTCATGCACAGCCGAGCACAAGCACACGCTCGTGCCTAGAGGTGACTCCCCTGGACAGACACGCTCCCACGGTCCATCAGCTGGCAGAGCCGGCGGCAAGCGGCGTGCAGAGTCAAGTCACCTCTTGCTGGAAAGAGTGATGGGCAGCAGAAAACAGCCTTCAAAACCCCATTTGCCAAGGAAAACAAGTGGGGTCTTTCTTTAGCCATGCATTTATATAAATAAACATGGGAATATTTTGCAGCTCTCAAGGGACCTGCCCAGAGTAATATTTTGCTGAATAAGGGTGGGAGTCATCCTCTGCTCACTGTAAGCCTGCGCACAAGAGCTTTGTGCTGCCTGCACCAGGAGGACCCAGGCGTGTGCGGCACGAGCTGGGGATGTGGCTCTGCTCCAGGGGAGCCCCAGATGACACGTGTCCCCACATTCACATCGGGGGCTCTGCCAGGACAGGAGGAAAACGCACAGGTTGTCAGGGAGGTCTTGCTGCCCGCAGCAGTTGGTGGTGATGGCCTGACAGCCATGGATCTTGGTGGCCTGATCACGTCCTCTGAGAGAATTAAAAAAAATAATGTCAAGAATTAATTACCACCTTCATTTCCCTCGTGTTCCGAAACATCTCCTTTCCTGGCATAAAGTCTGGATCGGAGCTTCAAATTCCAATTAAAAATTGAACTATTCCTCCTTTGGTTACCCAGAATCAAGGTCACGTACCTTAAATTTAAAACTTAATATATTAGATTTATTTATATATATATATCTGAAACCACAGTGAGCTTTGCACCAGAATGGCCTTGAAAATTACAGAGCCAGGGCAGTTGTTTCCACACCTCTCCCTGCTGCCCAGCCCCATCTTCGCTGGGTGATGTCCTGCCCGTTTAGTGGCCCAAACTGCATGTCCCTCACTCTTTCCCAGCACAAGGACAGTGTGACATGGGTGACAAGCCATCCAACAAACTGACCGCTACAATATCACCCAAATTTCAAGGGGTCACAAATACCCCAGCACGTGCTCCACGGGCACCTCACGTCAACAGGGCCCCTCTTGAGAAGATGGCCGCCAGCCCCACCGTGCTTGGCAGGGTCTGTGAGGGAGGACCCAGCACTGCAGGGAGGGCTCCATCGGCCCCTCATCTGCCCCCTCTGAGGGGGAACGAAAGGCGGGGGGCTGACAAAATGTGCCCCATGCTGGTGAGGCAGGAGGGCGGGGGGGGCGGGGGGCAGCCATCTTAGGC